>PVJC01026047.1:0-24308 GCA_004026665.1 Murina feae | reverse complement strand
CGGCTCTGAGCTCAGCAGCTCTGAGCCGAAATGGAGCTCAGAGCCGCTGGAGTGTGGGGCCTTTCCGCCCCGCAGGCCAAGTCCTCCGCGCCTCCTTCCCCAGCGGCTCTGAGCCGAAGCGGAGCTCACAGCGCTGGGGTGTGGGGCCTTTCCGCCTGGACCCTGCAAGGCATCAGCCACCACCTGCCCAGCCCACTCTGCTGCCTGCTGGTTTCCATGATTCACCCGCCGCTCTCTCCGAGGCTCCCGGCCGCCATCTTGCCTGGGCTAATTTGCATACAGCCACTCTGATTGGCTGGTGGGCGTGGCTTACCCTGTCTCGGAAAAACGGTTAATTTTACTATTTCGCTTTATTAGTTTAGATTATTATATTATTTTCCATATGAACAACTGTAAACTTACTTTTGCCCTACCCTGTATATTATATTGTCTATATAATATTAGATATCATTGTCCTATTATTTCTGTTTCTCTGGAGAACCCTGATGAATACAGGTAGGGGAGCAGACATCCAGTAACACGGGGTGCAGAGGAGACCTAGTGCTTCTGAAACAGCTTTCCAATCCTCTTCACCCCTTTTCCAATATCACCTGGTGTCACCATCTCCTGCATTCTTAATGCTGTTGTGAGTAGACTGAGCCAGTGTTGAATCTGACTTTGATCTGCTTGGTCAGTTTTCATTTGTCCATCTTCTTTCCATCTTCCAAGTTTGTTGTTGTCTGCTCTCCATATTCTTAAAAGTTCGTACAGTTCTAAAAAATAACTATTCACTGGAGTTTTTAAATGATTTCTGAAGAAGCAAAATTAGGGTGAGTATGTTAAATCCACCATCCTCACCCAGAACTTTAATCTAGAAGCCTGCATCAAAGGGAGTAAATGTTTTTTGAATGTTTGGTAGAATTATTTAGTGAAGCCATCTGGTTCTGGACTTTTACACTTTGGGTAGTTTTTTATGGTTGTTTCAATTCCCTCACTGTTGGTCAGTCTATTTAGATTTTCCAGTTGTTTATGACTCAATCTAGGAAGGTAGTATATTTCTATGAACTTGTTCGTTTATTTTTTCTAGGCTATTGAATTTGGTGGCATATCGTATTTCCTGGTATTTCTTGTATGGTCCTTTCTATTTCTGTGATGTCTGTGGTAACTTCTCCTCTTTCATTTCTCAAGTCTTTTCTCTTTTTTTTCTTAATGAGTCTATTCAGTGGTTTGTCAGTTTTCTTAATCTTTTAGAAAACCAGCTCATTGTTACATTAACTTTTGTATAGTCTTTGTTCTCTATTTTACCTGCTGGCTTGGGATGGTTTTGTTTTTGTTTTTCTAGTTCTCTAACATGTAAGGTTGTTTACTTGGGGTTTTTCTTGTTTCCTGATTTAGGTCTATAATAATATAAACTTTCCTCTTCTTACTGCTTCTGTTGCATCCCAGACATTTTGATATATAGCATTCTCATTCTCATTTGTCTCTATGTACCTTTTGATCTCTCGTTTTATTATTCTTTGTCACTGTCTTTATTCATTCTTTACCTGTGCCTAAAGACACTGGAAGAGTTTCAAGGGACCTGTGAACTTCTTAAATTGTATACAAAAAAAGGAAAAGGTATATGTGAACTTTACTGGAAAGAAATATTCATAAAGATTGCAAATATGTCTATGTAGTCTCAAAATTAAGCATCATTTTAAAAAAAACATAATCTCCTTTTCTTGATTACATCAGCTATATGGCTTAGTTATCTACTGAGAAAATTGGAATAAGGTGATAGTAGTCTGCAGTAAATTGATGTCTTGGCCTTGAAGAACTATAGACTTCCCAAATATCCTAAACAATTTATTTATTATCTCCATAGAAATTATCAGTCTTGACATATTCTATTTTATGGGTGTTTTTTATTTTCTCTTCTAGAATCAAATTTCCAAGAAAAAGGGTACCTTTTTATTGCACTATCTCCAGTGCTTAAAAAAGTTTTTGATACATGGTAGATGTGCAACAAATCATTATTCAGTGAGTAGAGGCTCTGTTAGGAAAGCTTACTAGAGAATGCAAGCTAATTAATTCATGCTTACAAACAACTTGCAAGAATATGATGTAAAACTTCTTTAAAATAAAAGTATCTTAAAAGATATAGTTAAGGGAAAGAGCCAACAATCACTTGAGGCCCATACACGACAGAGGAAATGAATTCTGACTATAATATGTCTCGAAACATCGATGGCAGCTTGTCTTTAATTCTTTCCTCATCAGTTCCTTCCCTTCCTTTAGGTACATACCATCCCTCCATCCAGATTGGAGCCTGCTGTTCCTTACCTTGAATCTGGAATCTGACCTGATTAACCAGTAAAATGGATGGAGTGATTTCCTGGGAGTGCTGTGGCTGGATTATTAGAAGTCTTGCATCTTTTATCTAGACATATTGGAACCCTTGCTCTAGAAAACAAACACAAAACAATATGTAAGACATCTAACTACCCTGAGACCACCATATTGTGAGAAGCACAGGCCACACGAACAGGCCTTAGGTATGAAAATGCCATGTGCAGGGGAAAAGAGATCAAGGAGTACTGGAGCACCAGGCATTTGAATGAAGAAATCATTTTGAAATTGTGATCTCCAACATCAGGTAATCAGTTGTTACTACCATGAATGAGAAACAAACCACTTAGTCAAGGTCTTCTAGAATCCCCAACCCATGTATTACAACCAAATAAAATAGCTGTTTTGAGTTTCAGAGTCTTAGGGTAATGTGTTACCCAGAAATAGATAAATAGTACAATTTCCAATACCATTACAAGATGGCAGAGAAACCAGCAATATAAGCTGCCAATACAGAAGGGAAGGGAGCATTTCCTTCAGATTAAGTTATGTAGCATGTGTTAACGATATTAGAATTTTAAACACAGATTTAACTGAAACTATTCTGGGTCAAAGGGTAAACTACAAAGAAATTGATGACAGAAATACTTTGACTATTGGATCAGCAAACTTATCAGGGACTCAGATATTGCTTTCACATACATTTTTTATCTTGTTGCCTTGTTTTCCTGCATCATTTAGATATAATAATAATAAAAGAGGGCCATTGCACTGTACTGACTCTGTTCATTTTTTATTTATGATATAAAAGTCTTTCTTTGCCTTTTAGCTGGGCTCTACAGGGATAGTTCAATGAATTTTTAATCTTCATTTTCACCCTGCGTTAAAGCACAGCTACAAGTGTGTCTCACAGACAGCTATGCTGAGTAACCGGGTATTAGGCTGCCTGCCACATGAGTCATTTTTTCTCAATGACAAAGCAGGTGGCTGCCCTGGAGGGGAGCATAAACGGAATCTCAGCAATCATATCCTACTTGAACTGCCTACACACTGCTGACTCAACAACTGACTCAATCCAAAAGAAAACAAGGCAGGAAATAAAATACAAACAAACAAAAAGAAAAATTAATAAAACCACTGCTGAAACAATCACCATTCTTTTCCTCTCAAAGAATGATTTCTTAGCATGCATGCTTTAGTGAAAATGTATAAAGAAATTACAAACAGAAATCTTTACACTTTATAGGATATTGGATCTGGTGTTTCATCAGGAAAATAGGCTCTGAAAATTGCAATCTCATAATCATCAACTCCTTTCTTGTTTGCTGAATGGAATATCCAAACCCAGAGGAGTTGTGGAAGCTCTAAATTGGATCTTAGGCCAAGATCTGAGTCAGGAATTTCGAGACCAAATGCTTACCACATGATTTACTGACAGCATCATTGCGTAAGATGAAATGTAATTTCTGGAAATACCTGAGAGCAGATTCAGAGTGGAGATATATAATTCTCTTTTTTAATCCATTGGTGGAGGAGAAAAGTCCCTCCGGCATGTGAGGCCTTTGTAAAACCACCAAGACCTATGTAGTAGCTTCTTAGACAAGCTAGTTTCCTATTTCTTATAAGCTGGGGCATACAGTCTAATTTTTAAAGGCATAAAATCTTATAAAAAGATTGGAATTTCTGGATAGACAAAATGTAACATAATGAGAGATCCATTCTCCTCCAGATTACCTTAAAGTAGAGGAAAAGAATCATGTGTGTTGGTAGAGGCCACTGATAGTATTGCATCTCCACCTAAGACTAAGGAATGCACCTGTGGCTGTGCTAAAGACCTTCTATTGGAAAGTGACCACCAAAATGTCCTTGACATTATGAGCAAGGAACAGTAATAACAGGAACTAGGAAGGAAGAATGAAGAAGAATGAGAAAAAATCAATGCGATGTCTATTTTATCTTATAAGATTATAACCCCCACAAGGGCCATTATCCTACCTGTCATTTTAATTATTGGATCCCAAAGCCTTACATGAAGTCTGGAATAATGACTCAATAAATACTAGTTAAAGGTGAATGATAATTATATAGAAAAAAATCTTAAAATACATACTTCCAGGGTAATAATCCTATATAATAAAGAGATAATATGCAAATTGACCATCAGTCCAACCCTCAAGATGGCCACCCCATGTGGTCAAAGATAGCACCCCCATGTGGATGTAAGATGGCTGCCACAAGATGGCCACCAGGGGAGGGCAGTTGGGAGGGACCAGGCCTGCAAGGGGGGGCAATTGGAGTTGACCAGGCCAGCAGAAGAGAGCAATTTGATGGGTTAAGCCTGCAGGGGAGAGCAGTTAGGGATGGCCAGGCCAGCAGGGGAGGGCAGTTGGGGGCAATCGGGCTGGCAGGGAAGCAGTTAGGCATCGATCAGGATCGCAAGGGAGTGGTTAGAGGGTGATCATGGTGGCAGGCAGAAGCGGTTAGGGACAATCAGGCAGGCAGGCAGGCAGGCAAGTGGTTGGGAGACAGCAGACCTGGATAGTGAGAGGGATGTCTGACTGCCCATTTCGGCCTGCTCCCATGGTGGGATCGGGCCTAAACAGGCAGTCGGACATCCCTCGAGGGGTCTCAGATTGGAGAGGGTACATACTGGACTGAGAGACACAACCCCCTCAGTGAACAAATTTCATGCACCAGGCCTCTAGTAAAAGATAAAAAGAGTCCCTATGAACATTTATTTCATCTTTATAAAAAATCATATTGTTTATAATTTTAAAAATACAAGTGGGATGTAAAATGAAAAGCAAAAAATTAATGAGCATACAAAAACCCATAGCCCTAACCAGTTTGGTTCAGTGGATAGAGTGTCAGCCTGTGGACTCAAGGGTCCCAGGTTCGATTCCTGTCAAGGGCATGTACCTTGGTTGCGGGCATATTCCCAGTGGGGGGTGTGCAAGAGGCAGCTGATCGATGTTTCTCTCTCATCGATGTTTCTAACTCTCCATCCCTCTCATTTTCTCTCTGTAAAAAATCAATAAAATATATTTTAAAAAAAGATATAGAAACAACCAAAGTGTCCCAAAATAAAGGACTGGATGAAAATGATATGGTACATATACACAATGGAATACTATTCAGCCACAAGAAAAGATAAAATACTGCCATTTGCAACAACATGGATGGTCCTTGAGAACATTATGCAAAGTTAAATAAGTCAGTCAGAAAAAGCTAAGAACTATATGATTTCACTCGGATGTATGATATAAAAAAACAAAACAAAAAAAAACCCATAGACACAAACAAAGGTATGGTGGTTACCAGAGAAACAAGGAGGTGGGGGGATGGAAGAGGGTAAAGGGGATCAAATATATGGTGACAGAAGGAGACCTAACTTTGGGTGGTGAACACACAATGCAATAGACAGATGATGTATTGTAGAATTGTACACTTGGATCTTACATAATCTTATTAACTGATGTCACCCCAATAAATTTAACAAAAATTTTTTAAAAATCTCAATAAAGTATGAATTCTTCATTAATAAAAGTATACATATTTTAGTCTTCTTTAATTAAAAATACCTATTTTTATTCTTCATACATACTCTGTAAAACTTTAAGGAACTGCAATCTAATATAATTTTTAGCAATGATGGAAATAATTTATGTTGCCCTAATGAACATTTCAAATGTGCTCACTGAAATGGGGAAACTGATTTTTAATTTTTATTTAATTGTAATTTAAATTGTAATGGGTACAGTATTGAACAGCATAGCTAAACAACACAGAAAGTGCCTCTTTAAAGAGTAAAAGACAAAAATCTATGGAAACAATAGCAAGAAAGAAAAGGAAAGTGTCCCTCTTACTCTGAGAAAAAGGGTTGAGGTTTCTGAATGAAATGTTTCTGTGGCCCCCTCACTGGGGCTATTCCTCTTCATCTGTAGTACCTTGAAGAGGTACAGTGAATAAAAGAAACTTATTTTCAAAGGTTACTGGAACAAGTACTACATTTTGGTAGAAATTCATCATGGTTTCTGCAAATAACAACTAATAATTTTATTTAAACATTTACTGGACTATTCAAATACTTAAAGTCCTAGCTCTGCATCACTTTGCTCACACTGTGGGTCAACTCCTTCTCTACATATTGCTAGGTTTCCTCATTTTTCCCAAGTGTCAGAACATAGCACTCTCTCTACTTCTGCATATAAATGTATACTCTATCAATATACCATTGATTAGGGAGAATTGTAACTCTACATTAGAGCTGATTAAAACTCAGTATAACACATGTCTGCTCATGTACAAATGTAGAAGTAATATCCATCTACAGACCAGAATGCCATGCTCAATTAAATGCCAAGCACAATCCCAGCACATCTGCTGAGTGCATGCTCTGGTCACAGCCTAACAGTCAATTGTGCAATGACAAGTAAATGCAGAGCATATCATGTTGAGATAATTCTTGGAAGGTCTTTGAAGTTATACATTTTGAGCCTTTATGCCTGTACCTTTATTTTTATCACAGGGAGTAAGCAGCTCTTTGATATTTTTAATGCTCTAATTTGAACAAAAACATATCTTATTATTATTCTTTTAAGCTGCTTTATCAGTATAACTTGAGAATACAAACATGAGCCATTAAAAATGCCTTATGAAAGAGAATTTTTTCCATGGCCTACAAACCAATAAGGCCAATCAATTATGTGACTTTTTCTATCATCTTGAAGCATGGATCTACTATCTAAACTAATAAAAGCGAAATAGTAAAATTAACCGTTTCTTCGGGACGGGGTAAGCCACGCCCACCAGCCAATCAGAGTGACTGTATGCAAAATAGTCCAGTCAAGATGGCAGAGACAGGAGCCAGGAAGAAGCCACAGACTGTGGCCTAGCGGGGCAGACTGGAGGCCTCTGCCGCAAATAGAGGCGGCAGCCGAGGGAGGGAGCAGCCAGCCGGCCCAGGGCTGTGATGGGCCTGGGTGGGTCCCGGCGCACACGCACGCTGCTAAGCCTCCCCGCAACTTACCCAGGCCCATTGCAGCCAATGCGGGGGTGGGACCAGCCAGCTGCCCTGGGGGCTGACATGGGCCTGGGTGGGTCCTGGGGCACGCACGCACGGAGGCTGCTAAGCCTCAGAGTGACCCACTCAGACCCATTGCAGGGGAAGCGGGACCAGCCAACAGGCTCAGGGACTGTGGTCAGACTGGGTGGGTCCCAGGGCACATGCACGGAAGCTGCTAAGCCTCCTTCAAACCCACCCAGGCCCATCGCAGCTAATGCGGGGGTTGGGACCAGCTGGCCACCCCAGATGGGTCCAGGGGCACAGACGCAGGGAGGCTGCTAAGCCGCCTTGCCTGTGTGCCCTGCCACCCACCCAGGCCCATCGCAGCTGCAGTGGTGATGGGACCAGCCAGCTGCCCCAGGGGCTGCGATGGGCCTGGGTGGGTCCTGGGGCACACACACAGGGAGGCTGCTAAGCCTCCTTCAAACCCACCCAGGCCCATCAAGGCCAATGCGGGGGTGTGACCAGCTGCGATGGGCCTGGGTGGGTCCCCGGGCACACACGCAGGGAGGCTGCTAAGCCTCTGTGCATGTGTTTCCCACGACCCACCCAGGCCCATCGGAGCCGCAGCAGTGGCTGGCTGGCTGGGCAGCTGGAGGATTTAATGAGGGAAGCTTTAGTGAGGGAAGGAGAGCTGCTCCCTTTCTCTCACACACGCCTCCTGGGCCCACTCTCTCGCTGGCTCCATTTGCTCTTACACAGGGGCAGGGGTCTCCTGTGAGAGGCCCTATCTCCCTTCAGAGCTGGGGTGAACCCCCAGGGGAGCCAGGAGATGGAGAGATGGGCAGGGGATAGGCGAAGCAGCAGCCAGGGAGAGTTTGGGGGAAGTAACCAGGTGGGGGAGAGCTGGAACAGGATGGAGGGAAGAATTTTATAAAAGAGTCAGTGGACAGCAGAGTTAAAAAAAAGAGGATGTATGAGAGAACTGTAGGGCCTATAATGAAAACCAAGTACAGTTGTGTACTGGGGACAGATTTTAAAAGTGGAAGTCAGAAAAGAAAAAAAGATAAATGATGTGGATAATTAGGCAGGTAGATAGATAGGTATTAAAACAGTGGCAGCAAGTAGAGAAGAATGTATGGCAAAGGTAGGATGAAAGAAAAAGAGGGAGGGAAGAAAAGTTATAAAGGGGGAGCTGGTAGAACTTGAAAGGAGAATGGGAAGAAGGAAGGAATGGGAGAGGGAGCAAAGCAGGTCAGAGGGAGGAAGTGAAGAAAAAAATTAAGGTGGAAAGGAAGGAAAAGGGGAGGGTGGGCAGGGGTAAAGATAAAGGAAAGAAGGAATGTGGGAAGGGAAGGAGGGTAGTAGAAAAATAGGAAGAATGATGATGGAACAGAAGTAGAAAATAAGGAGGAAAGAAAAGTTTATAAATGGTAAGTCAGTAGGAAAAGTGTTACACAAAGGAGAAAAATTGTGTGAGAGGAAGAAGCCAATTAGGAAGTCAAATACAATTGTGTGTGAAGGAGATAATATTAAAAAAGAAAGTTAAAAGGGATGACCAGGCTGGTAGGGGAGGGCAGTTAGGGGGGATCAGGCAGGCATGCAGAGTGGTTAGGGCAGGCAGGCAGGTTAGTGGTTAAGAACCAGAGGTCCTGGGATTGTGAGAGTCCCCAAGAACTCCATATTGGAGAGGGTGCAGGTCGGGCTGAAGGACCATCCCCCCCACCCCCCAACCCCGTGCACGAATTTCGTGCACCGGGCCCCTAGTTTTACATATATCTAATGAATCTCTTTTTCTCTTGATCAGTTAGTTACTTAATGTATAAATGTTGAAATTTTAAATTTATAAACAAGATTTATTAGAATAAAATATAACATCAAATGTAAAACTGGACTTATTTCAACCAAAAATCACTTTATATTTAGGGATTCCAATTTGTAGTGGATACAAATATTTCCTTCCAACCTGAAATATAAAAATGACACACCTCTTATTTCTTTAAATTTATATTTAATCTGCTTTATGTCTCCAAACCCCTGATACAGGAAGAACTTCCATTTCAATTATTGAAAAGTTGCTGTCCTCTGTAAAGGCAGACAAATATCCCAAAGCAAATGTCACCATTGGTCTCTCAGGTTCCTTATGATTCCTTTAAGGAAGGCAGTTATGTGGGCCCTCCTGTTGTAGTTGAATCTTGAATGCCATTGGCCCAATCATGGGTAGAGTTAACCCTCAAACTGCTGACTGTAAGGATAGATCTCTATCACTTTGTATGAGTCATTGTGCATGGGTTACCCCTCACTCCCTCCAGGTAGAGTAGTTCAAGCAGGGTCTGGTGGCTGCTCAGCAATCTTGAGGAAGAAGAATAAAGTAGAAGATATCATACTACCTGATATCAAACTATACTATAAGGCCATAGTAATAAAAAGAAACCCATGGTGCGGGTATAAAAACAGGCATATAGATTAATGTAATAGAATAAAGAGTGCAGAAATAAATCCATGCCTCTATGATCAATTAATATTTAACAAAGAAGGCAAGAATATACAATGAAGTTAAGACAGTCTATTTAATAAATGGTGTTGGTTGGACAGATACATGCAAAAATAAAATGAAACTAGACCACCACCTTACACCATGCACAAGAATAAACTCAAATTGGATTAAATACTTAAATATAAGTCACAAAACCATCCTATATAATAAAGAGGTAATATGCAAATTAACCCTCATATCCTCACAAGATGGTTGCCTACCACTGGGCCAGCAGGGGTGTTAGTGAGGGACAACCAAACAACTGAACAAACAGGCTGCATGTGGTGACCAGGACAGCAGGGGCCTTAGTGAGGGGTGACCAAACAACCAAACAGCAGGCTGCATGGGGCAACCAGGCTTGCGGTGGGGGGGGGAGGGGGCAGTTGGGGCTGACCAAGCTAGCAGGGGGTGCAGTAAGGGTTGACCAGGCCATCAGGGGGAGGAACAGTTAAGAGCAACCAGGCCAGCAGCAGGGGGCAGTTAGAGGTGATCAGATTGGCAGGGGGGGTCAGGTAGGGGCAATCAGGCCGGCACTCAGAGGCAGTTAGGGTCGATCAGGCCAGCAGCGGAGGGGGGGGGGGGCAGTTAGGGCAGACCAGGAAGGCAGTCAAGTGAGCTATTAGGATCCAGTGGTCCAGGATTATGAGAAGGATGTTCCCTCTCATATTCCCCAAGGGGTCTCAGATTGAAAAGGGTACAGGCTGAGCTGAGGGGACTGTCCACCCCCCCCCATGCACAAATTTCATGCACTGGGCCTCTAGTAAAAATCATAAAGAAAACAGGCACTAAAATCTCAACATTTTTCATAGCAATATTTTTTTCTGATATATCTTCTCAGTAAAGGGAAACAAAAGGAAAGATAGACAAATAGAATTACATCTAACTAAAAACTTGTGTACAGAAAAGGAAACCATCAACAAAAGGAAATGACAGTCCAATAAATGGGAGAACATATTTGCCAATGATACTCTCATAAGGGGTTCATATCCAAATGTTATAATGGACTGACAATTCTCAGGGGGAAGGGGACATGAGGGGTGTGGGAAGAGACTGGACAAAAATCTTACATCTATGGATGAAGAGAGTGGTGGGGGTAAGGGCACGGAGTGGGGGGGACCAGGTGGAGGGGAGCTATGGGGGTTAAAAAAAAGGACATCTGTAATAATCTGAAAAATAAAGATTTAATTTTTTAAAAAAAGAACTTATACAACTCAACACCAAAAAAGCCATCAATCCTATTTAAAGATGGACAAAGGACCTGAATAGACACTTCTCCAAAAAGGACATATCAATGATCAAAAAACATATGAAAAAATGCTCAACATCACTAATCATCAGAGAAATGCAAATTAAAAACAAAATGAGACATTAACACATTTGACTAAAATCAATAAATCAACAAACAACAGGTGTTGCCTAAGAGGTTTTGGAGAAAAGGGAATGCTGAGCAGTGTTGATGGAAATGCAGCCACTGTGGAAAGCAGGATGGAGTTTCCTCAAAGAATTAAGAATGCAGTTGCCTTATGACCCAGTGATTCCACTCCTGGGAATACATCTGAAGAAACATGAAACAGTAATTCAAAAGAACATATGCACCCATCTGTTCATTGTAGCATTATTTACAATAGCCAACATTTGGAAGCAGCCCAAGAAGAAGCTGTGGTACATTTACACAATGGAATACTACTCAGTTGTAAAAAGAAGGGAATCTTACCTTTTGCAACAGCATGCAAGGAACTGGAGAGCATTACCTTGAATGATATGAGCCAGTCAGAGAAAGACAAGTACCATAGCATTTCATGAATGTGTAGAATCTAATGAACAAATGAAGCTAATAAACAAAATAGAAACAGATTTATAGATACGGAGAACAGACTAACAATTGTCAGAGGGGAGGGGTTTGGGGGTCTGTGTGAAAAAGGTGATGGGATTAAGCAAAAAAAATAATAAAAGAAAGAAAAGAAAAGAAAAGAGACTTGACTTTGGATGGTTAGCATATGCTACGAATGCAGATGATGTGTTATAGAGTTGTACATTTGAACTTGTATGGTTTTAGTAACCAATGTCACCCCAATAAATTTAATAAAAATATAGGGAGGGAGCTTTACTGCCAGGCCCTGAAACCTACTGAGATTAGGACTATCCTCTCTTGGGAGTTATGCTACTTTTTTTCCAGCAAAGAGCAAATAGAAGAAAGCACCTAGTTACTTGAGGAACCCATGCAATCCCTTTTCTTCCATGGTCTGGGGTTAAGTTTCTCCAATACTCTTGGAAGTTTGGCCCCAGTTCTTTGCATCTTATTTTTAAGGTTTCCAGCTATAGTAGAGTGAAGCATTGAAAGGATTCTCTTTCCCCAAGTCAACTATAAAGCTGGATAAAAATTTTGATAACAATTGATGGCTATTGAATTTGACTAAATACAAGCAATAAATTGAGAAATATTTATTCAAGATAAACTTCTAAACTTTGGTAAGAACAGTGGGAATTTATGGCATCCTTGCCCAGGGCTTCTTTACTAACCCCTCTGCCCACCTTCACCCTCTAGATCGTAAGTCCAGTACTGCTCTCAGGGCAGGACAGCCCATAAAAGTCAGTTGCTTCACTGAGAGGGCACAGAGCTAACCTTAAGCAAAAAGCAGAGACATTATGCCCTATATTGTTTGTTAGTAAAAATAGCAAAACTGGTAGGAAAGGAAAAGGGAAAGCTGACAACACTTCTAACCTGAGGTTGCCGTTATCCTTAAAATGAGCAACACACTGGCTGACTAGCCTGAAATTTAGCAGGCAAATTCTGGGTATGAGAAGAAAGAGACATGGAGGTGTGAGATTAAACTCTACATATCCATGGCTAACTGGGAGGCAACTACATATACAGGGAGGAGATAGAAACTTTAAAATATCCCTACCTAGCACCATCTGTAAAACTCAAAATGTGTCTTAGATTAAATGTAAAGGCTAAAACTATATTATTTCTAAAATAACAAATTTAGGAGAAAATTTGACCTTGGGTTAAACTAAGATTTCTTAGATATGACAACAAAAGCCAATCCATAAAATAAAAAAGAGCACACTTCATTAAAAGTATTCTTCAAGAAACACAATTATGGAAATAAAATATAAGCTGCACACTGAGAGAAAATATTTGCAAATCATCTATCTGATAAAGGATGTGTATTCAAAATATAAAAGAAATTCTACAAGTGAATACAAAAGATAACCCACAAAGCAATTTAATAACGGACAAAATATTTTACTGCACATTTCACCTAAGAAGATATGCTAATCGTTAATATGCACATGCCAAGTTACTCAACATAATTAGTCAGTATTCATTTGTCATTTTGCCCAAAATGTCAATAGTGGAATGCAAATGAGATAACACTAGACACCCACTAGAACAGTTATCCATCAAAAGCCTGATGATACCAAGTTTTGGCAACAACATGGAGACAACTGGACCTTTATACAGTTCTGGTGGGAATGTAAAATCAAATGGTACAGTCGCTTTGGAAAATATTTTGGCAATTTCTTAAAAAGGTAATTGCATACATCATTCTATTCTTAATTCCATGAGAAATTAATGTATATGCCTACACGAAATCTTCTATGCAAAAGCTCATAGCATCATTATTCAGAATAGGTAAAATCTGGAAACAACCCAAAAATCTGTTAACTAGTGATTGGATTAACAAAATTTGGTATCCTATACAATGGAATTTGATTCTGCCACAAAGGCAACAAATGATTGACAAATGTTACAACATGAATAAACCTCAAAAACATTATGCTAAGTGAAAGAAGCCAGGAACAAAAGAAATATATATTATATGGATCCATTTTCTTCACATTTCTGGAGAAGGTGAATCCATAGTGATAAGAGTAGTTTAGGGGTTGCCTGGAGCTGAGGCAGTAATGGAGAATGATCGAAATGAACATGAAGGAACTTTTTGAATGATGGAATGGTCTACAACTATACTGTGGTATTGGTTGCACTAATAAATTTCCTTAAAAATACTGAATTATACACTTAAAATTAATGTATTTTATGGTATCTGAATTAGAGTCTTAAAATCTGATTAAAAAATAACTAACATTCACTTTTTTCAGGGGTTCTTTGGGAAAGCAATACTTGAATCTTTTAATGATTTCACTGATGCTAAGACTAGTTAGAATATTCTGACTTTCTCATTTAATGTTACCTGGTATATTTATGTAAAGTAAGCCTGGCTTTTGCTATTAAACAAAAATTTGGAAACAGTCTTGTATAATAATAAAAGGCTAGTATACAAATTGTCCCCTCAACCAGGAGTTCAACCTGAAGTTCAACTGGGAGTTTGACCAAGAGATGGGACCTACTAGCCAACCACCTGCAGCCCCTCCTCGATGCTGGTCCCCACCTGTACAGGAGTTTGTGCACCAGGCCTCTAGTTAATTATAATATCTTTTTCAGTCTACATTTATAAATCTGTTAATACTTATCTATACTTGAATGATATACTTATAAAAAATGGAGACATTTTTGGTTTTGAAAAAATAGGTTAAATAATTTGGAAAACCTTCCAAGAAAGATTTTCTATGTCTGTGATTTGACTGGCACTTAAAATTAGGTTTTTGTTTTTAGTAGATTAAATCAGCAATACAAACTGCCTATTTTTTTCAGTCCTAAAAAATGACAAGTTTGCTAACATAAATTATATGTTTATTTTTCAAATAAAACAAATCCAAATACCATTTTCCTAGAATTTTCAAAGTTGAGAATGTATGAATTGGTCTTGATTATCTAATTGCTGGAACATCAAATTATTAACTGTCCTTTCAAGGCTTTTGGTGACAATGAGGTGGGTCATCTCACTTATGCTTACAAATGTCGCCCTCTTGCCTACCCTATAGCTTCTTTCCCTGTTTCTCCCAGTGATGGCCACACTGGGCATGGGTAATGATGCTGTATAACCTGCTCTCCTGACTTAAGCTCCTTGATCTGGAGCTATGCTGTTGCTTTAACAATTCCTAAAATTAATCCTGAGTTGTTATTATGATGTAGAAAACATTCTGCTGACCAATTTTTCACCAACGGCTATGTTAAAATAAGAAACAACCTCCAATACCCATATTGATAGTATTGAAAATCATAACTGGTAGACTGAGAAAAAAAGATAAAAACTTAGATACTTTATGAGCATTTCCTATATTTCCTACTTCTTAGTGGCCAATAAATATGATTATACTTATTAAATGCTGATTTGCAGTATGGAATAGTAGAAAGAGTTTCTCACTAAAAATTAGGATATACGAGTTTGTTTTGTTTTTCACTAAATGTGTGATTTGGATGAGCTAATGTCTCTATGACTTGTTTTCCTGAATTACAAGACTGTGATTAGATTACCTCCTAAATAATTATCAATTCTAAAATCTGTGATTATGAAATATTGAAGATATTTTATGTATTTTTCACTAAATATATTGGGGTGAAATCAATGAAAAGAAGAGTGGCTCTTGGAAAGATAAGTAAGATTGATAAACCTTTGAATATCTATCAGATATCAAACTATACTAGAAGGCCATAGTGACCAAAACCTCATGGTACTGGCATAAAAACAGACATAGATCAATGAAACAGAATAGAGAATACAGAAATAAATCCACATTTTTATAGTAAATTGATATTTGACAAAGGATGCAAAAATATACAATGGGATACAAATAGGCAATTCGATAAATGATTTTGGAAAAATTGGACAGATACTTTCAAGAAAATGAAACTAGACCACCTTCTTATACCATACATGACATTAAAATCAAAATGAACTAAAGAGTTAAATGTTAGACTTGAAACCATAAAAATCCTAGATGAAAACATAGGCAATAAAATCTTAGACATTTCTTATAGAAATATTTTTGTATAGCTCCTTGGTCCAGGGAAACAAAAGGAAAAAATAAACAAATGGGACTACATCAAACTAAAATGTTTTGCTCAGCAAAGAAAACCATCAACAAAATGAAAATTCAACTCACTGAATGGGAGAACATATTTGCCAATGATATATCTGATAAGGGGTGAATATCTAAAATTTATAAAGCGCTTATATAATTCAACTCCAAAAAGCAAACAATCCAATTGAAAAATGGGCCAAGGACCCAAATAGACATTTCTAAAGTAAAAAATAAGATGCAGTAACAAATGTCAAAATAAGGGGAAAGATACCGATTAATTGCATAGAGAAAATAAAATAAAAACATATATAAATGTAGCCATTATGTTTTCTATAAAGAATCCTTGAGCGCTCAAGTTGAACCCTATTTAAGGATTAGCTGCGTCTCCCTTAATGTGAGAAACATGAAAATCTATATGTGGGAGGGAAAGAAGCTTCTCACTTGAATAGCTCGCCTTGCTCGCCTCAGGAATTTTTTTACGCCCTTTGAATCTGCGGGAGTCACTTCTGCTGCCCTGAGGTAATGGCACAGGGGGAGTTTCATCTGTTGGTAGTCAGGCCCAATTCAAGGAGAGCCTCCGATAATCCTGTTTCAGGATGGCAGAATTCCCAGGGAGCAGATTCAGAAAATGTCCCAACTGCAGCTTCGCAGTAACCCCCGCAGCAAGTCTACACAACAGTCAGCACAGAAAGAGCCAGCTGTCAGGGGAATGTCTTTCTAAAAGCGCTTTACCTGCTTGATAGAGACTGGGAATGCTGTGTTTTGTTTCTCCGGAAGAAGTCCGTTATCTTAGCTTCAGGCATTCAGTTTTTACAGGAAATGGCTTGGTAAACTCCTTTTTCAGTACCCTGTGAGAGAGGGAGTATAATTTCAGAGAATATTGATTATTGATTATTGTGAGAATAAATATCTTGCTCAGTATGATCATATAATTCTAAAATCAAGTTTCAATGTATGTGGTTATATACTTTCAGCTTATTATACCCTTTTTAATCTAAATCCTTTAAATGGAAACATTTGGTAAAATTACTGACATAGATAATGCGGCCCGAGAAATAATCAAATTCCCCAAAAAAACTGAGTTCCTAACATCTTGGAAAAAGAAAAAATACTTTTAAATCATGACATGTTGTGCAAATTACAACAAACTCTATGACGAACTTTGCTGCATTTTTAATTCTACATAATTTATTCTAGCCATGATTTAGATACTATTTGAATGGCAGTGGGCTTTATACATCGCTCTGTGTGCAGCTATGAAGGCAGGACATGGATCACTGCCTACTCTTTCACTGCCCAGAGCACTCTCAGATGTTGGGCTTTTGATATATTTCAAAATTTTACTGACCTCAATATGTGTATTGGCCATTCATTTTACTGCTTCAGGTGGTTATAAAAAATGTATTTTCATTCTACTTCTTCAAAAATATTTTAAGTACTATGTTATTAGACGGAACTGCCCTCTCAGATATAATGTCCCCGGACCTAATAGCAATATCGGCAAATTCCATCATGTTTTTCAAATCTTTGAGGACAATGAGGATCCCTGAACACAGCTGGTTTAGAATTTTGTCACAGCTTCTCCATCCCCACAACGACATCCGATACTCCTTATCCATGTATAACTTCCATACTGCATATCACCTCCTAGCATTACATTGTACTTACTAATTGTTTACTCATTATTTTCAGTACCCCTCGGCAACTGGAATATTTACCAAAGACATGGATTTTTTTCTATGTTGTTCACTAATGTATTCCTACCTCTTGAAACAGTGCCACCACATGATAGATGCTCAATAAATAATTAGTAAATCATATATGTGTGTGTGTGTGTGTGTGTGTGCTATGTTCTCAGATGAAGTAGAATTTTGTTGGAATAATCCTGAAAGTTTGTGTTTCTCTCTCAGGATCATGTGGCCCCAATGAAGGGTGTTAGATGGGATGGAAAGGAAGAATGCTTAATAAGTAATAAAGTTGAAAATGACACCAGTTAATTGTCCAGTTTAAAAGTATATCAAATACAGTTATCCAATTTGGAAGGCAGATAATACCACTTGTATCTTTATTGGAATATCAATGACATGCCACTGAATGCATGAACAGGTCTCAGCATGTCTCAGGACCCTATGCCTTCAGAAGTGAAGCAATAAAATTTTCTCAAGGTGCAAGTGTGCGCCACTAAACAACAGACAGATACTGGGGTGCTGCACTTTCAGAGAAATCTACTGCATTCGGAGCTCTAAGTTTCTTAATACCTCAATCTTCAATTCACAATAGCATTTTGATTGTACAGAACTACAAAATGAGGACGTTTGAGCAATAGCAGTTTGAGAGCACTGCTATTGTTAAATGTTGTGTATGTGTATGTGTGAAAAGAGAGAGAGAGAGAGATACAAAGTGAAAACAACTTGAAATGTGAAAATACTCAGGGGATAATGCAATGTTTGTAGGATGTGACCAGGCAAACACTAGGCAAGCTTGCGAGTTGTCACCATAAATACCTCAACTGAATCAAATCATGTTATTTTAAACTAGGGGCCTGGTGCACGAAATTTGTGCACTGGTGGAGGGGGTTCCTCAACCCAGTCTGCCCCCGCTCACATATTGGGAGCCCTCAGGGGGTGTCCTACTGATGGCTTAGGCCCACTCCCTGCTCCCCTTGGGGAGCAGACCTAAGCCCCAGTCTGACCTCCCTTTGTGGGAGGCAATCAGGCTAATCAGGGGAAGCCACCAGCCCCATCACCCCACTGCTGCAGCCACTGCCAGTCACCACAGCCACCAAGGTGTTTTCATCAACATCATCAACATGGACTCCAGTCCCTTCACCATGAAGAAATGACAACTTTCTTTAGGCATTTTCAAGATGTGTCTTTCATAGGATATGACATTTCTTTCTTTCTTTCTTTCTTTTTTTATCCTCACCTGAGGATAGATTCCATTGATTTTCAGAGAATGTGGAAGAGAAGGAAAAAACAGAAAAATTAAAGTGAGAGGAACACTTTGATTGGTTGCCTCTGGCATGAGCCCTGACCTGGGCCCTGGCCAGGGAGGAGCCTGCAACCTAGGTACATGCCCTTGGTCAGAATTGAACCCAGACCCTGCAGTCAGCAGGCTCAGGCATTATGCACTGAGCCAAACCGGCTAGGGCAGGATATGACATTTCTTAGCCCTCTAGCAGTGGACCTTCATTTTTTTTCTCCAGGAGTGTGGTGGAAAAACCCTAGATCGCCTTTAGGAATTCTTATTACCCAAGTTACTAAGAATATTACCAGTGGCATACAGAGAGCATAGCCAATGAGCGGTCAGAAAAGGTGTTTCCTCTGTAGTTCACTCCACTCACCAGCTCCACCCCTACCCCTCCAATCCCAGCTCCACCCCTGCCCAGGTCTGTAAGCTCTGGCTGAGGATGCAGGCCTGGGCAGGGGGCCCCCAAACTCCTCCAATTGCTGGCTTCACAGAGAGCAGGCCTCTGTGATCACCAGCTCTGATCCTGCCCCCTGCCATCACTGGCTCTGCCCTTATCCCACTGGCAGCCTCTGGACAAAGCTGCAGGCCTGGGCAGGGGACCCCCAGGCCCCCGCATTGCCAGCTCCACCAGTGATCAGACCCCTGCGATCGCAGGCTCCACCCCCGCCCCTCTGATTGCTGGCTCTGCAGAGCCCAGGCTCCTGTGATCTCCAGCCTTGCCCCTGCCCAGGCCTTATGCCTGGGTAGGGCACCCTCATATTCCTCTGATCACCAGCTCCGCCCTAGCCCATGCCTGAGGCCTCTGGTGAAGGCCTCTGACCTGGGAAGGGGACCCCCAGCCCCCTCTGATCACCTGTTCTGCCCCTCAGGCCCCCCGACTCCCCTGCCACCTGCCTGGCTAACAGGCCTGACCACATCAGTGGCAGGGATGAGCCGGACTGGGCACCTCCATCATGTGGCTATCAGGGTGGCCATCTTTGTGACAGAGTGATGCCTAATTTGCATATTACTGTTTTATTAGCTAGAATGTGGTATGGGCTCCGCCATCTTGTGGCCATGGGGGTGGCCATCTTTGTTACGGACTGACCCCTAATTTGCATATTACTCTTTTATCAGATAGGATGCCATCTGGGATTCAAAATGTGAAAAGACATTCTTATGTATACTTTAAAATTTAGTGAAATGAATTTTAAGAAAACCTTGTCCTGTGGTTTTTGAGGAGTCATAAATCTTTCCCAGTTCTCTGATGGTTTTGATGTAATTTGTCCCATGTAACTCATTATAGATCATCAACTATCATTTATAGGGTTAAAAGGCCACACGCTCAATAGTGGTTTAGCGGTGTATTTAAAATCAAGCTTCATCCACTAAATGCCATAGTCTTATTGCTTCCCCTCCTTCTGCCCCTCTATAAATATTCAAAAGTGCCAAAGCTAAATGCAGGAGTTATTATGCAGTCAAAAATAGGGAAATATCATATTCTTCTATTTGTGAACTTTTAAAAGCTTAAGAAAGAAAAAAAGTGTGTAGTTTAAAGAAAGTGATTCTAAAGCAGACTTTTTTGCTCTTACTGTTTTCAACATATAAATTATCTGTTACATTAAAGTGGACTTTTCATAAAATTTTATTTGGTATAGCATTTGATATTTTATAAATAGTTTTTTCCTGGTAAGGGTATTCTTTTGTAAATTAACAAAACATTTCTTAAAATTTTTAAAGCTTTTATATGGAAAAATAAACTGTATACAAAAGTAGTGAGAAAAGCAAAATAATCTCCCACATAATCATCACCAACTTAAACAACTATTTTGTGTTTGCCAGTTTTGTTTCATTGATATTCTTTTTCTACCCAATAAATATTTTGGAACATTAAAGCAATGGCGTGATATCATGTAAGTTTAACTGGAAATATTTTAACATATAACTCTAAAAGTTAAGAATTATTTTTTTCAAAAATGTCAAATTTCTTAAAAAAATCCCAATAATCCCTTAATGTCATCAGTGTTAGCATGCTCCAAATTTCCCTAAAAAAAGTGTTTTGTTTTGTTTCACTGTTGGAGTTTTAGTATTTTGATCTATATAATATTAATATACTGTTTATGGTATCTAACATTTTTAACATTTAAGTTATGGCTCTCTTCCATTTGAGAGTAAACTACAAGAATGAAACTTCATTCCCAGTTCAGATTTCAGTGTATATTTCCTTAGACCTTAAATACAGTGTAATATTTTAAAAACAAGAAAATTAATTAACATTGAAAGAATACTACTATATAATGTGGTCATCAGTGATCACTTGATATACTTAAACTTTATTTTCCAGTTAAAACATCTTATCTAATAAAAGAGTAATATGCAAATTAAGCATCACTCCATCACAAAGATGGTGGTGCTGATAGCCACAACATGGCTGCCCTCAGAGTCACAAGATGGCAACGCCCAGTCCGGCTAAGCCCCACCACTGAAGTGGTCAGGCCTGTTAGCCAGGCAGGTGGTGGGGGAGGTGGGGGGCCTGAGGGGCAGAACAGGCAATCAGAGGAGGCTGGGGGTCCCCTGCCCATGTCAGAGGCCTTCACCAGAGGCCTTAGGCATGGGCAAGGGTGGAGCTGGTGATTGGAGGGGTATGAGGGTGCCCTACCCAGGCATAATGCCAGGGTCAGAGGCCTCAGGCCTGGGCAGGGGCAAGGCCAGAGATTGCAAGGGCCTGGGTTCCGCAGAGCCAGCAATTGGAAGGGCCGGGGGGGGGGGGACCTGAGATTGCAGGGGTCTGGTCACCAGTGGAGCTGGCAAAGCAGGGTTCTTGGGGTCCCCTGCCCAGGCCTGGAGCCTTGGCAAGAGGCTGCCATAGGGGCAAGAGCAGAGCCTGCAATGGCAAGGGGCAGGATCAAAGCCGGTGATCACAGAGGCCTGGGCTCTGTGAAGCTGGCAATCAGAAGGGCTTGGGGGTCCTCTGCCCAGGCCTGCATCTTCAGCCAGAGGCTACAGGCCTGGGCAGGGGTGGAGCTGGGATTGGAGGGGTAGAGGTGGAGCCAGTGATTGGAGTGAACTACAGAGAAAACACCTTTTCTGACCGCTCATTGTCTAAGTTCCTTGTATGCCACTGGTAATATTCTTAGTAACTTGGGTAATAAGAATCCCTAAAGGCGATCTAGGGTTTTTCCACCACACTCCTGGAGAAAAAAAAATGAAGGTCCACTGCTGGAGGGCTAAGAAATGTCATATCCTGCCCTAGCCGATTTGGTTCAGTGCATAATGCCTGAGCCTGCTGACTGCAGGGTCTGGGTTCAATTCTGACCAAGGGCATGTACCTAGGTTGCAGGGTCCTCCCTGGCCAGGGCCCAGGTCAGGGCATATGCAGGAGGTAACCAATTAAAGTGTTCCTCTCACTTTGTTGCTTCTCTCTGTTTTTCCCTTCTCTTCCACATTCTCTAAAAATCAGTGGAAACATATCCTCAGGTGAGGTTAAAAAAAAAAGAAAGAAAGAAATGTCATATCCTATGAAATTTTACATCTTGAAAATGCCTAAAGAAAGTTGTCATTTCTTCATGGTAAAGGGACTGGAGTCAGTGTTGATGAAAACACTTTGGTGGCTGCTATGACTGGCAGTGGCTGCAGCAGTGGGGTGATGGGGCTGGTGGCTTCCCCTAATTAGCCGGGTCACCTCCCACAAAGGGAGGCCAGACTGGGGTTTAGGCCCGCTCCCCAAGGGGAGCAGGAAGCGGGCCTAACCCATTAGTAGGACACCCCCTGAGGGTTCCCACTATGTGAGAGGGGGCAGGCTGGGCTTTGGAACCCTGTCCCCTCAGTACACAAATTTTGGGCACTGGACCCCTAGTTTCTCTATAAGGTTTATACTTACCTTGTTTTCTTTATACCTCATTGGATCCTTTTTCTCAATGTTTCCCCCTAACTTTTACATCTTAGTCAGAACTGTAAATTTAGAAATACCCTTTTCTCTGTAACTATGAGAATTCCTCTTTTAGGTTATCTCATCCAGTTCCAAGGCTAAAAATACGATAAATTCACATCTCTAGCTACTACCTCTCCCACTGAGTCTGAGGTGAATATTCCACATATAGTCTGGATATTTCAACTTGCATGTATAATATCCTCCTTAAAACTCTCAGTGTTGCTGCCCTAGCTGGTTTGGCTGCATAGATAGAGCATCAGCTGGTGGACTGAAGGGTCCCAGGTTTGATTCAGGTCAAGGGCACATGCCTGGGTTGTGAGCTTCATCCCCAGTAAGGGGCATGCAGGAGGCAGCCAATCCATGTTTCTCTCTCATCATTGATGTTTCTATCTCTCTCTCCCTCTCCTTTTCTCTCTGAAATCATTAAAAATGTAAAACAAAACGAAACAAAGACAAAAACACTCAGAAGAGACCAGAACCATTCTCTTCTTTACACACACACACACATTCCAATTTCATACAGGTTTGCCCATGCCAGTAAATTGTCTCATTTCTAAATCTAGCAAGCCTTTATTTCTTAATTTCTATTTTTCATCTCTCACATCCAATTTTCACTAAATTTTATAACTCTGGAATATATTTCATTGAATCACTGGTTCCAGTTCTGCTGCTGTAATCATAGCCAAAGCCACAAATGTAGCTCATCAACTCTACTGCAACACCCTTCTGACAGCCCATTCTCTTTCACTCTTGAAACCTACACAAAATAGAAATATATTCCATAACCTGGGATGTAATGTCACTATTTTACTTGCTGTCTGCTTTCTTTATAACCTCATCCCCCAACTTCTACCTCCTCGGTTACCAAACTTTTCCATTACACACTAAGTGGTAAGTGAGCTCAATTCAAGGATAAAACAAGCAAGCTCTAGAGTCCAGCCTTTATAATTTGAGTAATAAAGTTGTCATATATTAATTTCTGTGTTAAATAGAGGAGGAAGGGGTAATTTTATTCATAAAATTCTACAAAAATAAATTTATCCATAAGGATTTGATTGTGTCATATTCACATTAATTTAAAAGTAAATAACATCTTTACAATATTGACTTGTGTGATATTTTTCCTAATATCAAAGTTTTCTCTGAAGTCTCCTAGTTCTGATTCATGATTATATTATAACTAGGGGCCTGGTGCACAAAAATTTGTGCAGTTGGGGAAGGGTCTCTCAGCGCGGCCTGTGCCCTCTCGCAGTCTGGGACCCCTCAGGGGATGTCCACCTGCTAGCATGCCTGGCCAGCCTGGGTGAGGGGCTGATGGCTGTTTTCAGGCTATCCAAGCCCCCAAGTGTGGACCCTCACCCCATTGGGGTGTGGCCAGCCTGGGTGAGGAGCTGAGGGCCATTTTCAGGCTACCCATAGCTCCCATTGACCCAAGGTCCCAGCGTGGCTGGCTGGAGTCAGGTTTCTGGGGTTTATTTATCTTCTATAATTGAAACTTTGTTACCTTGAGCAGAGGCCTAGGCAGGTTATGAAGCCTCCTGTTTACTTCAGCTCCATGGCTTCTATAATTGAAACATTGTTGCCATGAGCAGAGGCTCAGCCAGCCTAGGCAGGCAGTTGCAATGGAAGCCTCCTGTTTGCTCTAGCTC
>PVJC01026046.1:0-24312 GCA_004026665.1 Murina feae | reverse complement strand
TATCCACTGAGTCAAACTGGTTAGGGTGGAATTCACATTCTGAAGGTAACTGATGTAGGTGGAAGAGAAATATTGCAGAAGTGACAGACAATAAATGAGAAAAGTTTAATAATGTTAATGGGAATAATGTTTTAATGAGATTAATAATTGTTTTTAGACACTAAAATCATGAAATTTTAAAGAAATATTATTTAAAGTATCTTTCATTGATTAATGTTGAATTTACAGAAAATTTTGAAGTTTATTAAACACAGGATATGGCATAATTATTTTCATCCTAAAAACAGCTAATTTTAAAAAATAATTTAGCTTGATTTTAACAAAATTAATTTTAAAAAGCTCTCTTAAGATTCAAAGGAAGTACAAAATTATTGTGATTCATTGTCATTTTTAAGAAGAATTCACAGAAAATGATTACTGAAAAGCATTAAAATTTCTTATCAAACTAAATCTATGACTCCACACAAATGCAATTAATATTTTCCGGACATGAGTAAACTGTACATATATTCAACATACTTCTAACTTCTCAAAGGCGTATGAACATCTTGATAATTTTTGAGACAAGCTTTTCCATTATACAAAATTCATTCAAAATGTCACATATTTTCTCTAAAGCCTCAATTCCTTTAAAATATTTAACATTTATTAAGATTATTTTATAAATTAATATAAATTATACACTCACACTCATGAACATCACCAAAGAAAAAGGATGAAACAGATGTTTGGGTTGAAGTACACATCTGCTAGCAGTGAAGATATGTGTGCTAACTTGCATCTGCCTCTTATTTTTCTCCAGATAGTAAATACTATAAGTAAAAAATGGTATTTTACCAATTAAAATAATTATTAGATTGTGAATTTTTATTTTTGTAACCCCAAATGTTGTATTTATTTCATGTTTTTATTTCATTAAAAAAAATCTGACAGAAAATATATTGTGTATCCAAAGTGGGATTTACCTGTTTAGCCGTATTTATAATGATTACTTGTAGCGGTATACTATTACTAAATTAATTATGTTAGGATAAATTATGTTATTGAGAAATAACAATATCTTTATTGTTGTTATCAGTAAGAAGATGCTAATTAGCTTTCTGATCACGTACATGCATATTTTATATTTACATAAATAGTTACATTTTTTTCTTAACATCAAAAAGAATAAAAAAAGTCGTGATTTATTTTCAGCTGTGGCAACCTGGAAAACAAAATTGAACTGAATGAGCAAGCTCTGAACAATGGTGCCCATATTTAAAGGGGTACAGACACGTAAAGAATTAAGTGGGTGTTGCATATATAATTTTGCAGCTGACATTTATTATATTTGCATATTGTTCATTTCTGGAAATATTGAGATTATTCTAGAGTTGATAAAATAATTTACTAAAATAACAAATGAAAATTTTTAAATATCATGAAATAGGCCAAAAATATGTAGAAGTTTTGTGGGAATATACTTGATGCTGAAATTATTCACAAGAAAAATAGGGAAATACCTTTTTTATAAAATGACAATTTTCACAAATAACATCTTTATTTTATTGTTAAGCATAGTATATATGACAATATTTGATAGACAATACCAGCTTTCTCAACTTTTCACCATTCTTTCTTTTTTAAAATATAATTTATTGCTTTTTTACAGAGAGGAAGGGAAAGGGATAGAGAGTTAGAAACATTGATGAGAGAGAAACATTGATCAGCTGCCTCCTTCCTGCACACCTTCCACTAGGGATGTGCCCGCAACCAAGGAACATGCCCTTGGCCGGAATTGAACCTGGGACCTTTCAGTCCACAGGCCGGTGCTTTATCCACTGAGCCAAACTGGTTAGAGCTGAAATGTCTGATATTTTGGTGCCTATGTCTTCTTTAAGGATTTTTATGGTTTCATAGCTTACATTTAAGTCTTTTATCTATTTTGAGTTAATTCTTGTGTATGGTGTAAGTTGGTGATCTAATTTCATTTTTTTCTTTTGAATGTACCTGTCCAGTTTTCTCAACACCATCTACAGAAAAGACTGTCTTTACTTCAGTGTATGATCTTGTGTCCTTTGTCAAATACTAATTGTACATAATGGTGTGGTTGATCTCTGGGTTCTCTGTTCTGTTCCATTGATATATATATATATTTATGTGCTTGTGCCAGTGCCGTCCTTTTGTGATTATAGTCTTTTTGTAGTGTAGCTTAATATCCAGTATTGTGATCCCTCCCGTTTTGTTCGTCTTTGGCTATTCGGCTTCTTCTTTTAGATAAGTACCCGCTAGTCACATGGACCTCTCTCCTCCATCAGGCATGTCTCACCTTGTCCACCTGAAACACCAGATCCCACTGTGACCTGACAGCACGGACACATAGATGAACTTGCCACAACAACCAAGCGCACCTAAACTGCTGCCACCAGCAGGCTGAACTCATGGCTGTGATGCAGCACAAACCATCACCACCAGATGCACATGCTTCCCCGACACACCTGGTGCTGCAGCCTACAGGACTGCAAAATGGGGGACAAAGAAACAACCCCCAAATTAAAGACATGGAGGAATCACCTTAAAAGAAAGTAAAGGAAATGGAAGCAAGCAATTTGTCAGATAAAGAATACAAGATAATGGCTATAAGTGTGCTTAGACAAATTAAAGACACCAGGTCACCAATATGGGGCCAGTGGCAAGGCAGCGGGGCTGTTTGTCCAGGGTCTCAATGGGTCGAGAGGGCTGGTCTGTGAATCTGGAGGCATTGGGTCATGGTGGCAGGGCCGAGGCCCCATGTCAAGGTAGGGGTCGAGGATGGGTGTGCCTGGAAGGGATGGTAGGACCATGCATCCTGGTGGGCCCGATGTCAAAGTGGCAGGGAAGACTGGGCCCTGTGCTGGTGAAGGGCATTGCAAAGTGAAATTGCAAGGTGGTTCTCCAGCAGATCAATTCTTGAAAGGGCTGTTGGACAATCATGACAAGTTCTTCCTTGAAGAGGCAGCTGAGTGACACTTCTTTGCATAGCAAATAACAGAAATGTTGGCTTTGGCTTTGAATGCTTCTACTACATTGTTGATTGTATATATTTGTGGGTGAAGGTGTGTGTATGTGCTAAGGATTTTTCATGAAAGTACTCTTTATTAAGTCCATTTTAGATACAATCACCTCAGTAACTTGAGAGGTAAATTTTAATAATTGATATTCAGGATTTCCTGTTGATTAAATATTAATATTTAATATGTGATTTTTATTTAAACCTCTTACATCTCTATATTCATTTTTTCAGAGGTTGGGTAAAACTGAAATTGATTCTTTACAATGTATTTAAAAATAATTCATCATTAAAACAATGTGGTTGGCATTTCCGTTAAAAATGCATTTTACATTATTGATTCCAATTTTTAATGTTTATAGGAATATTTCAATTTTTTAATTTTTACCTCAGATTTGAACATTTATATTTTTGTGAGTATATTTTGATTCTATCTACATTTATAAATGTAATAATATAAGTTGTTCACAATAACTCTCAGATTATCTTCTGTGTATGGATGGATAAGCACTTGCTAGACCAAAAATTTACTATTGCTTAGGATCATGAAGCTATAGTTTATGTTAACATATAAAATATAAATATGTTAGAAATGATTTTGTTCAGAAGAAATGAGAATAATTTCTGTAAAGTTGAAAAATTGCAAAGCTACACTTTTATTATAGATCTTAAACTTTATATCTCATGGACCCTGAGACTCTCTACCAGGTGGTCATAAAATCAAAACTTTTTATGATACTAAGAATTACTTGCCTTTTTTATTGTGTTGGTATTTCTCTGGATATGCAAAAGCAGAAGCAGGTACCTTTTTGGTGGCTTACAATAGAGGATACATATAGAGAGGGTCTACTATATATACACAGCTTAAAATAAATATATCACTTAATGTTATTTTGAAACAGAGACAAATATTATTTTTAAACCTTCAGATTAAATACACATCTGTTGTTAATTTCCTTAACATCAAATTTTGAGTATTTTTTATTTTAAAATATTTTGTGAGGAAGTGTATTTTAGTTTCATAACAAATTATGATAGTGTTTCCTAGGAAAAGTATATAAGACATGGCTTAAGTTACAAGTTCAAACATGTTTTTTCTTCCAATGGTCTGACATTTTTATTTGAAAAATAAGTTGACAGAAAATCTATGATTATCCAGTCCTGTGCATTTGGCAGACATTTTCTTAAAATGAACAAGGTGAAACTGTCACTTTATAAAAAACAACCGCAGTGTTTGCTTTCAATAAGAAAATGAGAGCTTTCAAGCTTCTCAATACTTGAGTTTTCTGACATGATCAAAAATGATATTGATAAATTTGATTTTTGATAATGTACAATATATTGCAGTCCATAATGTGTAAATATTTAGGATATCTGCTAATTCAGCAAACCATCTTTCTACCTCAACTTTGATAAAACTAAAAAATTAAATCTGCAGCTACAATTAACATAGAATATATTTTTATTAGAAGTTGGAAAAATACATTAAAGGTTTGTAGCTTTCTAGCAATATCATTTTTTCTTTGATAAAATGTAGAGATAGATTGTTAACATGTTTGTCTAAAATATAATATCAACTATTTAACAGAGAATTAGAAGTGAAATTAATAATCAGTTTCTAAATATAATTTACCTTGCTTTTATTTTGTTTCATGTTTTTATTTTTTTAAAGATTAATTGATTAGGATCTGGGTTTCTCAGTGAGGAAAAAATACTGTTAATGTTTTAATGAATTAATCAACTGGATATATTGCCATCTGCAAACTAATTCATCCATCAACATCAGATTACATATTTTTCTCAAGCTCACATGTAACATTCACCAAGATAGATCACATTCTGGGCCATATAACATGCCTTAACAAGTTTAAAAGACCAGAAATCATACAATCTACTCTCAGAGCATTATGAAAATAAACTAGACAGTAATAACCAAAAGGTAACTGTAACACTCTGTGTACTTGAGGATTAAGTAACACAGTTTTAAATAATACATGTAAAAAAAGTATCAAGACAAATTACAAAATGTTTTGAACTAAACAAAAACACATCTTAACAAAATTTATGGATTCAGTTCAATGCATATATTAGAAAATACGCATATATTAAAAATGCATATATAGAAGCATCTATTGAATGCATATATTAGAAAAGAAGATGAAAAAATTTAACATCAAGACTTTTACTTCATATACACATTAAAAGAAAAAATATATATGCAAAGTATTAAGAAGAAAGTAAATAATAAATGTCACAGCAGAAATCAATAAATATAAAAATAATAAATCAATAGAGAAAATCAACAAAACCAAAAGTTGGTTCTTTGAAACAAGAAATAAAATCAATATGTCTCTAGCCAAGCTTACTAAGGAAAAAAAGAGAAGGAAAAACTAAAATTAAAATTAAAATAAAAGATGAAAGAGAGGACATAACTCTCCATCTCCTGGCCATTAAAAGAATGATAAACATACTATGAATACATAAAATAATATTAAATATACTATGAATATTAAATATACTATGAATACTATGGATGTCCACAAATTTGATTAACCAGGTTAAATGAGCCAGCCTTTTAGAGGACAGTCTGCCCACATGCTTGTAAGAAGAGAGAGAAGAGAGGAAGAAAGCATGAGGCCTAGATGAGTAATTTAAGAAATAAGTTTATCAATTCTCTACAATGTTTTCAGAAGATTAAAGCAATGGGAAAATACCTGAATCACTCTAAGAGGCCGGCATTATTTTATTCCAAAACTGGACAGATATATAACAAGAAAAAAAAAAACTATAGATAGATTTCTTTCATGAGCTTTGATGTAAAAATCCTCAATAAAATACTAGCAAATTAAAGTAAATATTGTATAAAAATAATTATTTACCCACAATATTTTGAATTTATTCCAGGTATTCGAGGCTGGTTCAACATTTAAAAATTCAATGCCATCCACCACATCAATAGGTAATTGAATAAAAATCACATGACCATATCAGTAGATGCAGAAAAAGTATTTGACAAAACCCAACACTATTGATGATATTCTTTGTAAACTAGGGAAACTTCCTCTATTAAGGAATATCTACAAAAATTTGCAGTTAACATCATACTTAATAGTGAGAAAATCAATACTTTCTGAATAAGATCAGAACCAAAGCAAGAACATTACCTCTCACTATTATACTGGAAGTCCTACTTAATGCAGCAAGACTAGAACATGAAATAAAATGTATATTGAATGGAAAATAAGAAATAAAATGTTTTTTTGATAAATGAAATGATTTTCTGTCTAGAAAATTCAAGAGAATTAATTTAAAAACTCCTGAAACTTATAAACATCTATAGCTCATTTATTTTTTTATTTTTTTAAATATATTTTTATTGATTTCTTACAGAGAGGAAGGGAGAGGGATAGAGAGTTAGAAACATCGATGAGAGAGAAACATCGATCAGCTGCCTCCTGCACACCTCACACTGGAGATGTGCCCACAACCAAGGTACATGCCCATGACCGGAATTGAACCTGGGACCTTTCAGTCCTCAGGCCAACGCTCTATCCACTGAGCCAAACCAGTTAGGACCTAAAGCTCATTTAAAGAATAGCAGGTTTGTGTACAAAAGTAAATCACTTTCCTATATATTAGTAATAAACTAATGAAATTTAAAATTAAAAATATAATAATATCATTTACATTAGCACTCCAAATATGAAACACTTTTTAAAAAATAGGTATTATTTGTTTAAAACTCATACACAAGATCTATTTGAGGAAAACTATAAAAAAACTAAATAAAAATAAAAAAACTAAATAAATGGAGAGATATGCTATGTTCATGATTAGGAAGACTCAACATTGTGAAGATTTCAGATTTCCCAACTTGATCTATAGATTTAAAACAATTCCATTCAAAACTATAGCAGGCTATTTTGTGAATATTGATACACTATATCTAAAGTTTCATAGAGAAAAGACTCCAATTACCCAACACAATATTACAGAAGAACAAAATTTGAGAACTAGTATTACCCAACTTTAGTACTTATTATAAAGCTACAATAATCAAGACAAAGTTGCATTGCTAAATATTAGACACATGGATCAATGGAGAGCCAATAAATAAATACACATAAATGTAATTAATTGATTTTTTGCAAAGGAGCAAAGGCAATACAACAGAAGAAATATAGTTATTCTAGCAAATGGTGCTGAAACAAGAAATTCACATGCAAAAAAAATTGTTTTCAATTAATCTGGACAAAGCCTTTATACCCTTCCTAAAATTAACTCAAAATGTATCACAGAATCAGATGCAAACAGACATAACATATTATCTCTATAACATAGGATAAAATCTATATACTCTTAAGTTGGTGATGACTTTTTGGATATAACACCAAAAGCATGTTTTATGAAAGAAATAATGGATAAACCATATTTAAGTGCCATTTAAAAATTTAACTCCATAAAAGATACTGTTAAGAATGAAAAGGTAGTCCTAGCTGGTTTTGCTCACTGGATAGATCTCCAGCCTGCAGACTGAAGGGTCCCAGGTTGGATTCCAGTCATGGGCACATGCCTGATTGTGGGCTTGATTCTTAGTGGGGGATGTGCAAGAGGCAGCCAATCAATGATTTTCTCTCATCATTGATGTTTGTATCTCTCTCCCCTCTTCCTTCCTCTCTGAAATCAATCTAATCTAATAAAAGAGTAATATCAAATTAACCATCTCTCCGGGATGACTAAGCCACTCCCACCAGCCAACCCACGCCCACCAGCAATCAGAGCAGCTGTATACAAATTAACCCAGCCAAGATGGCGGCCAGCAGCCACTGAGCTAGAGTAAACAGCATGCTTCCATTGCAACTGCCTGCCTAGGCTGGGTGAGCCTCTACTCACAGTAACAATGTTTCAATTATAGAAGCCACAGAGCTGAAACAAACAGGAGGTTTCCTTACCTTCCTAGGCCTTGGCTCAAAGCAACAGTGTTTCAATTATAGAAGATAAATAACCCCCAGAAACCTGATTCCAGCCAGCCTCGCTGGGACCTTGCATTAATGGGAGCTGTGGGCAGACTGAAAGCCTGAAAATGGCCCTCAGCCCCTCACCCAGGCTGGCCGGGTACCCGGTAGGGACCCAAAACCTGAATAGACTGTGGGCAGCCTGAAAACAGCTCTCAGCCTGTCACCCAGGCTTGCCACACCCCAAAGGGGTGAAGGTCCACACTGGGGGGTTTGGCCAGCCTTCAAATAGCCCTCACCCAGGCTGGCCAGGCATGCCACCAGTTGGACATCCCCTGAGGGGTCCCCAACTGGGAGAGGGCACAGGCCACGCTGAGGGACCCCCCAAGTTCACAAATTTTTGTGCACTGGGCCCCTAGTAAAGATATACATATTTTTTAAAAAATGAAAAGGTAAGTCACACTGGGAGAAAATATTTGCACAAATATATCTGTACTAGGTTCCCTTTTCTCCACATTCTCTCCAGCAGTTGTTTGTTAATTAATGTTTGTAGCCATTCTGGCAGGTGTGAGGTGATATCTCATTGTAGTATGTAGTACATTGTAGTATGTAGTATGTAGATGTATTTTAAAAAGTACATCTGCAGAATGTTGTATTAAATAATTTAAATAATACAAAGATATTTTTCTTTTTAATCTATAAAGGATCTGATTATAAAACAAGTTGCTTAGAATCATGTTAAATTTTAATTATCACTGTTGCTACTAAAGTGGTTTCCAAAGACCTTTCTTCACTTGTTCAGCTCTCATAAGAAAACAGGTATCAGATCAAATGGCACAAAAGCTAAATTGATTTTCTTAAGTTTCTATTATCTTTGACAACATAGCCATACTATAGAATGATTGATTTTCATTACATTAACTTAATGTAATGATGTTAAGGTTAGGTAAACAACCAGGATTAAAAATAATAATTTTAAATTGCTTCCTATTTATTTCAAGTCTATCATTTTTCTCTGTGATTGTTCAATGTGAGACTGATGAAGAATACATTGAAAAGATCTTTTTTCTAAAATGATAATGAAACATAACAATCTACTGTTGAGATATAAAAGCTAGAAGTTGATTTTTGTAAGAAAAAATTGAAAACAAATGGTAGCATTTTAAAGTTTAATTTTAGGTACTATGAAAAAATCATATGTTCTTATCACCAGCATCTGTTAATTATGGTGAGCAGGTTAAGTACTTTTTTTAATAAATAAAAATATTTTGAATTGCTGCATTTTTAAGTAGGTGGAGGCCATTCACTAACTAAACAGAATGTGTTTTTTTGTTTTGCTTTCAAGATCTTGGTGAGGGATTTCTAAATTTTGCAATTTATTACTCATGTTAAAAATAAATTTAAGAATGCTCATAAATTTTGCATTTCTTAGCACTTTCTAACCTATTCTAAGGTATGTTACAGAATGTTTAGGTTTAAAATAATTTTATTATGAACATTCAGTGATCAAAATAATAGATTCCTTTCAGACATTTGTCCATTTAAATTAGCACTGTGATACTCCGAGATTTCACACAGGTTATTCAAACTACTATGCATGAGTGACACTTGCTCTCTGACACTGTAGCTAAGGAAGTATGCCCGCTTCTCTGGTGGTTCTAGGTTTACATGAAGCAGACACAAAGAATTCTCTATGGATTCTGAACTAATGAATTGATTTTGAGCTCTAGAGCTCCCTACAGCTGATGAAAAATTTTAGGACAAGTGGAAACATGAAACACATAAGATTGTGATGATTGGTAGTTTACTTGCTTGCAGAGTGCACTCTGGCATTGATGCAGGTTTCTTCAAAAGGGTAGGAGGTGGTTCTGTGTAAATGAACAGGGACTGTAATTGGTGAAGAGGTCCTGTTTTATATATATATATATAATATGTAAATTGACCGTTACCCAACACACCTAAGCCACTCCCACCAGCCAATCAGAATGGCTTTATGCAAATTAACCTAGCCAAATGGAGGCCAGCAGCCATGGAGCTAGAGCAAACCAGAGGCTTCTGTTGCAACTGCCTGCCTAGGCTGGCTGAGCCTCTGCTCACAGCCATGCCCACCAGCCAATCAGAGCGGCTGTATGCAAATTAACCCAGCCAAGATGAAGGCCAGCAGCTATGGAGCTAGAGCAAACCAGAGGCTTCTGTTGCAACTGCCTGCCTAGGCTGGCTGAGACTCTGCTCACGGCCAGGCCCACAGCCAATTAGAGCGGCTGTATGCAAATTAACCCAGCCAAGATGGAGGCTGGCAGGGCAGCTCTGCACTGGGAGCCTCTGAGGCCGGCACAGCTGTGCCAGGTGTGTCAGCTCAGTGGGGGGGGGGTCCGGCCTGGGGCCTCCTCGGGGCGTCCAGGAGCAGCTGTCCTGGGTCCACTGCCTGGCTCCACCCCCCGGGGCCTCCGCAGGACGTCCAGGAATGCCTGTCCTGGGTCCGCAGCCTAGCTCTGCCCCAGGGGCCTCTGTGGGGTGTCCAGGGATGCCTGCCCTGGGTCTGCTGCCTGGCTCTGCCCCGGGGGCCTCCTCGGGGGCATGCGGAGGCACTGTCCAGGGTCCACTACCTTCATCTGCCCCCAGGGGCCTCCACAGGGCATGTGGGAGCATCTGCTGCACAGTGCGGAGAATCCGAAGCCAGTCCGCTGCGCAGCTCCACCCCGGGTGTGTTTGCTCAGCAGCAGGACCCCACCAGGGATCCTGCACCAGCGTCCGCCCCTGGGTTGCCACCCAGCTCTGTTCCAGGTATGTCCCCTCAGCAGTGGGGGCCCACCAGGCGTGTGCCATTGTGGGCCCTCTGGTGGGAAACGTCCAGGCCTACACTCACCAGACCTCCCACCCCCCAGTGCACAAACCCTGAAGGGGCTGTGGGCAGCCTGAAAATGGTCCTCAGCCCCTCAACCAGGCTGGCCAGGCATGCCAGCAGGTGGATATCCCCGCCCCGCCGAGGTGTCCCAGACTGCAAGAGGGCACAGGCTGGGCTGAGGGACCCCCACCCCCCAAGTGCACACATTTTTGTGCACCGGGCCCCTAATATATATATATATCCTTAATATGCAAATAGACCAAACAGCAGAACAACCAAACAACTGAACATCTGGGCTCACTATGTTGTGCGTTATCAGGGACACATGTGGAACATGGTGGGCGTTGGCAGCAGGCAGCAGAGTGTGGAATATGGTGTCAGCTGTGGAGGGATGGTGCAGCAGGTGAGCAGTGACACCAGACCAAAGCAGGGTGCTGGTTGCAGTCATCCGGGCGAGCCTCTGGTGGTTACTGAAAATTCTTTGCTCCCACATGCCACGGTTCCACTTGGCACTCTGCACTGTCAGTGGGTGCCAGTGGGAGCTGCCACACCCAATCACCCCTCAAGGCTTCTCCACCTCCCCCTGCTCCTAAGGGGTGATCAGGGCCAGCAGCCACTTCTCGCACCCACTGCCGGTGATGGTCTCACATGCACTGCTGGTGTCAGAGCTGCCACTTGCACACAGTGCTGGTGCTGGCCCCACTTGCACCTGCAGCTGGCACAGGAGCTGCTGCTCAAATCCATTGCCAGTTCCCTGCACTGGTCCTGATCTCTCGGCACTGTCAGCTGGTATGAGCAGCTGCTGCTAGCCCCGATCACCCTTGAGGGCTTCTCCACCTCCCCCTGTTCCTGTGATCTGGACAGCAGCTGCTGCTCACACCTGCTGATGGCACTGGCCCCAATTGCTCCTCGTCATCAGCAGGTGCAAGCGGGGCCGGCTCTGTTAGTGTAGGGGAGCAGTGGCAGTGGGGGGAGTGGGGCTGCTTGGGGGACTGGGGGCCTTGGTGGGAAGGGCTGGACAGGGTCACAAAGGATGGGCCAAGAAATGCCCCTGTGCCACCACAGCCTCGTGGCCCACAGTTCCTTTCAAGCTGCAAAATTTTGTGCACTAGGCCCCTAGTTTATAATAAACTATGCTTTTGCTTTTGTAAATTGTTCTGATTTTCTTCAATAACAACCTATAGAACTAAGTAAAATTTGAATTGGGTAGTCAGTGCCCTCAAAATTGTACTTTGGAAAAATCTCTGACTTTAAAATTTGCTCCTGCAAGCACCAATTCACATACATGGCAAAAAAGAACAACAACAACAAAAACAACAACAAATAAATCTTTTAAAACTACACCTATGCCAAGGCTGACTAGTAGACTCTGAGTGACGAATGAATGATTACTCTGATACAACATTTGCTGTGAAAGAGAGGGCTAAGGGACTGCCTGGCTAAAGGAACTAGACAGCATGATCATTTGCCCATTAGGCTTTTATTGTAACAACAATTTAATATAAAGTTTATCTTTTATATATAATCAGTAGGCTAAGTAATCTTGGGAGGACATGTGTTTTTAGTGTCCTTTAAGCAAGGACACCAAGAAGATTAAGCATAAGGATTCCAGTAAACACCCAAAGGTCTGCTCATGCACAGACTTGTTTGGAAAGGTCAAGGAATAATTAGGGGTGCCAACCTGAACACCCCCTAAAACTCCCCTAAATCAGAATTCCAATAAATAGGTCAGGCAACCTTCCGCACACTTCCTTTTCTCAGAATGTCTTCCTTACAACTTTCCAATCAAGTCTCATGTGCTCCCCAACACACCTATAGAACAAGAAGGTAAAATAGTTGTTCATTGCTTTTCATAATAGTTACTTGAAAAATAAATATATTGCTTATGATTAAGGTTTTATATGAGTAGAAAAGTATAGAAAGTTGAGATAATATTGCATTATGGCTATTTTAATATAATCTTAAGAAACAACAATACAAATTGCAGGTCTTTGTACTTTTATGGTGCATCTGTTGGAGAAACCTTATTTCCCATTAACTCACCCATCTGCCTTTCTCCATGTTATCACCAAAGCAGCTAAGCTCAAATAGGGAAAACTCCATACACAACAAAAGCAAATGGTCCATTCAAGGCTGCTCTGTCTCTGTATTTGTTTATGTTTACCATTTTGTAATGGTCTTTATTATCCATAAATAGGGAGGAGGGGGGGGAAGGGCAAGGGGGAAAAATGGAGATCTATCTATCATCTGTTGTAATACTTATCTATCACTTGTTGTAATACTTTAAGCAATGAAATAAAAAAAAAAAAGCAAATGAATTCTATTCTAAATTAATAACCAGTTATTTTTAAGTCTCCCTATTATGGCCCAAAAATATTATATATGTTCCCCTTTTCAATGGTGATTTAAAATATTCTTAATTTTTTTTCAAGTGCAGATGTAGTACATCTTTACATATTGGTAAAGATTAAAATGGCATAGAAATATAAGAAATAGTAATTCACCACTTATACCATATGCAAGATCATGTCATAGGAGTTGTAGGATAGTAGGAGACACAGGAAGTCATCAAACTATCATGCAAATAAATTTAAATTATATATTGTAAGCTTATAAAGGAGAAACACTTAAAATTATGAAAATGATGAACCAGTCCTCGTTGCAGTTTACAGAGAAAAATTCCCCAAGGAAATGAATGTTTTGCTGAGATCTGAAAATTAGGAATTAATTAGGAGGAGGGTCCACACTATATTCCATTAGGAAACAATGTAAGGAGGCCAGTGAGGCAAAATCTAAAAGAAAGGGGAGCTTCATGAAGTTGCTGTTAGTCCAGGATCAATTTTTTTCTCAGACTTCTAAGAAAAATCAGAAACCACGTGTTCTAAGTGAGAATGGGAATGCTTCATATTCATTCTGATGCAATCATGTTGAACTGACTTAGCCCAATAAGGCTGCTTCCTTCAGCTGTTGCTCTAGTGGTAGTGCCATCCTGGGCATACTATTATCAAATATGCTTCCTTTCATTCAAGGGTAGGATTTCCTCACAGGTCTGCCTGTTTTTGCTAATTTTTATGTCTTCAGTTTGTTTTTGAATTTTACCCCTCATTTATATACTAGAGGCCCATTGCATTAAATTCATGCAAAGAGGGGTGTGTCCCTCAGCCCAGTGTGCACCCTCTCAAATCAGGGACCCCTTGAGGGTAGTCGAACATCCCTCTCATAATCCAGGACTGCTGACTCCCAACTGCTCACCTGCCTGCCTGCCTGCCTGCCTGATCACCCCCTAACTAATCCCATATCAGCCAGATCGATGGCTAACTGCTCCCCTGGTGGCCAGATTGCCCCTAACTGCTCTCCCCTGCCAGCCTGGTCACCTCTAACTGCCCTCTCCTGCTGGCCTGGTCGTCCTACTGCACTTCCCCGCCAGCTCAGTTGCCCCTAACTGCCCTGCCCTGTCAACCTTGTCACCTCCAAATGTCTGCCCCTGCAGGCTTGGTTGCCCCTAACTGCTTTGCCCTGTTGGCCTGATCACCCACAACTGTCTTTCCCTGCCAGCCATCTTGTGGTGGCCACTTGGGGCAATGATCTTTGACCACATGGGGGTGGCCATCTTGTGTGTTGGAGTGATGGTCAATTTGCATATTACCTCTTTATTATATAGGATATAAAATCCTAATATGCAAATAGGCTGAACAAGGGAACAACCAAACAATGGAACAACCAATCACAATGTCATGTGCTGAACACCAGGGGGTGTGCACAAAACATGGTGGCCATTGACAGTGGCAGGATGGCAGAGCAGGTGAGTTGGACGCCAGACCAAGGTGGGACACCAGTCACTGTCATCGGGGCGAGCCTCTGGTGGTTACTGAAAATTCTTTGCTCCCATGTGCTTTGGTCCAAACTGGTGCTCACACCTGCTGCCAGCACCAGAGCCATCATTTGCACCCACTGCCAGTGTCAGCCCAGCTTGTACCCACAGCTGGCGCCGGAGCTGCTGCTCACACCCATTACTATCACCCAGCACCAGTCCTGATCACTTAGCGACATCAGTGGGTGAGAGCTGTGGCTGCTGGCCCCAATAACCCCTGAGGGCTTATCCACTTGCCCCTGCTCCAAAGGATGATCAGGGCAACAGGTAGCTCCATGCCATCAGCGTGTACAAGTGTGGCTGGTGCCATCAGCACATGGCTGGGACTGTAAGCATGTGGGAGCAGCGACAATGGGAGTGGGGTTGCTGACAGAGAGGGAACCAGGGGCTAAGACAGAAGGGTCAGGGAAGAGACTTGGAGGATGGGCTGAGACCTGCACCTGTGCCCACAGTAGCCTCATGGCCCAGTTTCTTTCAAGGTGCACAAATTAGTTCACTGGGCCCTTAGAATATTATAATATTATACTGGCTATAAATTTCAATAAAATAACATTTGAAACATTTTAATTATATATATATATATATATATATATATATATATATATATATATATATATATACTAGAGGTTCAGTGTACAAAAATTTGTGTACTGGGGCACGGGGGGGGGGGAGGTCCCTCAGCACAGCCTGTGCCCTCTTGAAGTCTGGAAACCCTCAGGGGATGTCCACCTGCTGGCTTATGCCCACTCCCCAGGTGATCAGGCCTAAGCTGGCAGTCAGACATCCCTCGGGCAGCCCGGGAGCCCTCAGGGCATGTTCACTTGCCAGCAGGGAACAGGCCTAAGCTGCAGTTGGACAGGCTTATTGCTGCTGAGGAGGTGGGAGAGGCTCCCATCACCACTGCTGTAATGGTAGCCGTCAGCTTGGTTTGTTGCTGAGCAGAGCTCTCTCTGTGGGAGTGCACTGACCACCAGGGGCAGCTCCTGCATTGAGTGTCTGCCCCCTGGTGGTTAGTGTGTGTCATAGTGACCAGTCATTTCCAGTGGTTCTGCTGTTAGGGTCAATTTTCATATTACCCTTTTGTTATATAGGCTAGAGGCCTGGTGCATGGGGTGGGGGCCAGCTGTGTGCCCTGAAGGGTGTCCTGAATCAGGGTGGGGTTCCTGCTGGAGTGCCTGGCCAGCCTAGGTGAGGAGCTGATGGCCGTATTCAGACTGGCCACAGCCCCTTCAGGTTGGGGGTCCCTGCTGGGGTGCCTGGCCAGTCTGGATGAGGAGATGATGGCAATTTGCAGTCTGGCCACATCCCTCAGCAACCCAAGTTCCCAGTGAGGCCAGCTGTAAGCAGGTATCTGGGATTTATTTATCTTCTATAATTGAAACTTTGTTGCCTTGAGTGGAGGCCACTTCTGGCCAGGGCAGGCAGGAAGCTTGGTTTCCTCCATCACCTGGCCAACCTAGCCTCCTGCTTGCTTCAGCAGCCGCCATCTTGGTTGGGTTAATTTGCATATAGTTGCACTGATTGTCTGGTGGGCGTGGCTTGGGGTGTAGAAGAGTGACAACAACTTTCATGTTTCTCTTTTATTAGTGTATATAACGCAAAATTTTATTTTTTTCTTTTGCCTTTCATTTCTAGGCCCTATAAGTAGGTTCAAATCCAGATCTGAGAATGCAGAGTAACCACCAATAGAAATTTTTTTTTTAATTTTTTTATTATTACTTAAAATATTACAAAGAGTAGTACATATGTCTATTTCCCCCCCCCCCTTGTCCTTCCTCCCTCCTCCCCTACCCCCCCAGTGTCTTGTGTCCACTGGTTATGCTTATATGGATACATAAAAGTCCTTTGGTTGATCTTTTTCCCCTCCCATCCAACCCTCCCTGGTCTTCCTGCTGTAGTTTGACAGTCTGTTTAATGCTGCTCTGCTTCTGTATCTGATCCTTGTTTATCAGTTTATAATGGTCTTTATTATCCATAAATGAGTGATGTCATGTGATATTTTTCTTTCATTGATTGGCTTATTTCACTTAGCATAATGTTCTCCAGTTCCATCCATGCTAATGCAAATGGTAAGAATTCCTTCTTTTTTCAGCAGCATAGTATTCCATTGTGTAGATGTACCACAGTTTTCTAATCCATTCATCTGCTGATGGGCACTTAGGCTGTTTCCAAATTTTAGCTATGGTGAATTGTGCTGCTATGAACATAGGGATGCATATACACCAATAGAAAATATTTTGTTTTTAAAATAAAAATTAGAATATTCTCATGCTATTTTAATCACATAAAATCAAATAGTATCTGATAATGTTTCTTCAATGAGGCAGAATATATTAATCTTTGAATAAGTAGAAAGAATAGAAGTAGAATGTGAAACTTATAAATAACACTTCAACTGATGAGCAAAGTGTCACTTCACCAAGCAGCAGTTCACTGTTTTTATATTGTGAGTTTCTTTCTACTGGTTTTTAAACTTTTTTTGCTCTAATTCAGTCAAATATATAACTATTTAGATACATGTGATTTACAAATGCATGAGTGACTGAATGCTTTCAATTTTTCCACTTCTAAGAGGAGAATTTGCTTCTCTGTATTTCATGATTTTTGTATCTACTCAAAAAATAAAGTTGGGATTTATATTTAAAGATTGTCACATACTGTAGATGAAAGTTAGAGTATATTTATACAGACCACCAAACTGAAAAATCATGTTCACTCATGTTCCAGATTTCTGACTCTTATTCTATGTAAGAGTATTGACATGAATGCAGTTTAAATTCCAGAAAAAAATTACTTGTAAATGTCTCTTTCTATTTAATTCAACATTCTCAACATGTCCTTGAGTCTTTATATTCTCATCCACTTTTATCTATTCCCGGAGTATCCTATTGAAGTGCTCAGTTATGAATGCTTTTGTCTAGTAATATAGCTTTGTTTTAAAGAAAGAGGTGTTATCTTTGTTATGTAATAAAGCATTGATTTTGTGGCTCTTAACAAGACCCTGGTTCAGGAAGGCAGACTTGGATACCGCTTCACTGGATCCCGGGCTCACAGTCCTCCCCAGAGTCCAGCCAAGGTGACTGCAATGGCTGCAGCCTCCTCTGATGCTCAAGGTTCTCTTCTAAGTTCATAGAAGTTATTGTAAACCTTTGATTTACATGGCCCTCTTCACAACATGGCAGTTTTCTGTTTCAAGGTGAAGGGCATCTACTGCTGCTTCTTGTCTTTTAATGTGTCTTTTAGAGGGCTCACCTGACTATCCCACAACCACAATCAAGGATAATCATTCTGTTGCTTAACTCAGCATCAACTGATGAGAGATCTTAGTTACAACTGCAAAAGGCACTTACCTCTGCCATATAAGGTAATTTTTAAAATATGTTTTTATTGATTTTAGAAAGAGAGAAAAAGAGAGAGAGAGAGAGAGAGAGAGAGAGAGAGAGAGAGAGAGAGAGAGAGAGAGAGAAGAGAGCAACATTCATGAGAGACAGACACATCAACCTGCTGTCTCCTGCATACTCCCTACTGAGGATCAAGCCTGACACCCGGGCGTGTGCCCTGCCTGGGAATTGAGCTGGTGAACTTTCAATGCATGAGGCAGTGCTCAACCAATTGAGCAACACTGGCCATGGCACCGTACAATGTAATTTAAGCAACAGAGTGTTATGCCATTTTATTTATAGGTCTTGCAGAATATTCGATCCTCTTCAAAATGTCCATAGAGACATTTGGTCCGTGCCAACACTCCTTGAAATTCAGTCATATTTAAAATGCCCATGGACATATTTGGACTTACCAAATGGTCTGTGATATTTGGCCCTGTCCAGAACATCCACACTTAAACATCCCTGGGATCACATAGCCCATATGTTTGTTTACACATTTGGTTTACAGTATCTTAACTAATAAAAGCAAAATATTAAAATTAACCGTTTCTCCAGGACAGGGGTAAGCCACGCCCACCAGCCAATCAGAGCTGCTGTATGCAAATTAGCCCAGCCAAGATGGCGCAGGCCGCAGCCCCAGTGTGTGGCTTCCGGGGCTGCAGCCTCCACTATCTTGGGAGCCTCCCGCCTGGGAAGGCATCCAACGCCTTGGGCCTGCGGATGCCTTCCCAGGCGGGACCCTGGGGGGGGGGAGGTGGTGATCAGGCAGCTGGACCCCGCAGCCCCTGCCCGGGAGGCCGTGGGGTGGCCAGCGCCACCACAGCCTCGGCTTTCCAGGCAGGTGGCCCATAGGGTCAGTGGAAGCTGTGGCCAGCCTGAAAACTGCCCTCAGACCCTCACCCAGGCTTGCCACACCCCCTGGGGTGAGGGTCTCCACTGGGGAGCTTGGCCAGCTTGCAAACAGACATTGGCCCCTCACCCAGGCTGGCCAGGCTCACCAGCAGGTGGACATCCCCAGAGGGGTCCCAGACTGGAAGAGGGCACAGGCTGGGCTGAAGGATCACCCACCAGTGCACAAATTTTTGTGCACCAGGCCCCTAGTTAACATATAAAAATGCTATCATGTCCTATTGGTCCTATTATTTCACTGTGATTGTAATGCCAATAATAACCCATCTTACCTCAGTAGCCTTTCAGGTAATGGGACATGGGGTTACATAGATGGGTTGGTGTGGACCAAAAGTCTCCATAGATGTTTTGGACAAAACAAAAGGTCTGCTATTTAATCATGGGCCCCAGCTCCATTCAATAGGAAGGAGATATGCAGGACGTGTACACCAAGGGGAATATATCTTGTGCTTATATTAGAATCCTGCCTACTATGTGAGTTTTAAGGACACTTCTAAACAATATGTTTAGCATGATTGTTTTACAAGCTTAAGTGTGCAAATGAAATGAAAGTGCTCATTTTGGGAATAATACAATGTATGCTTCTCAGTCTAGTGGCCAATTAAACATTTAATGCTTTTGAAATATGAAAATGATATGGAATTCCTCCACTAGGTTAATAAAATTTCAGGTTTAGGGAAAGGGAACAAAATTCAATCAAAACACTGCTTTTCTCACACATTTCAACCTATTAACAATTTGCTAAGAAATTTTAAAGCTACTTCGTGAGTTTAAAGATATTTATTGAATGCAGTTGGGATGAAATGCAATTAGGCAAGCTCTTATTTATAATGTTACCAAATTCTCTTCCATTATCTAGTAAGAAAATGCCCTAAAGGTGGAGGGAGAATCCTAAATTAAATTTTCGGTTACATAAAATACACTTACTAGTCTCAACTTATTTAAACACTATGTAGGGAGCTCTATCTTTCTGCTTTTAACTACTTGGTTCTAAATTAGATAGCAAGTAGTGAATATGATCTATGGTTTTCTGATTTATTATTGCATTACCAAATTAGATTTTCATTACTTAAAGGTACTTGGATTCGTTTGATGGCACTTTAGAACATGATTATGTTTCTAATTATAGCATTCAGTATCTTAGAAGGAATTATAATATTAAAACTTTATATGAGAATTGTAGATTTTTTTTCAGAATTAAGAATAATGTTCTTGAAGTTTTAGAAAGATTAATGCAGATCAATTTCATCATCATTGTGAGTTCTTATTGATGCCTTTATAGGCAGAAGATATAAAAGAAAAATTATGATATGGAACTGATCTCTGATAACATTAACTCCATTGTAAGAGTTCATCTTGCTAAACAGCTTCTCATTAAGTAAATAAAGCATTTGGGGGAGCATCACACTAATATGTTCCTTAATGTAAAATTTATTCAATATATATTTTTCAATTAGCTAGATGGATTTTTGTATTCTAATATTTAACATGCATATGGTGCATACTGCTGTGTGAAACTTAAATCCTTTCGTTTTGCTCTAAATGATTAACATTTCACCCAGCTTAATCTGTATATTTGATTTTAAACTTCTGAGATGGTCTCTGATTCATGCTTTGAATGAACAAACAACAGCCTCAGCTCTGAGAAGATGATTTTGTTATGGTCTCACTAGCAGAACTGATCCATCTGCTCTCAATTTCTTGCACTTTACAATTCACTTCATATGTGTATGTGTGTGTTTCATTCACATTCTGGCTCCTGAAAAAAGCTTTTGTTACCTTTCAAACAGAATAAGCAATGTTGTCAGTTTATTCATCTGCTCCTTCAGATACAGGATTGAGAAGGAGGCTGGAGAAAGCAATCACAAACTTCTACTTCTGAAAACTTCCTCAACTATATTGAATGAAATGAAATCAAAATAAGCATGAAGACAGTCTTAAGTGTGTTATTTGTGGGTAGGGGTATTTAATAATCATATTGCATGTTACATAAGAGTTTATTTTGTCATGTAAAAATTTCAGTAAAACTCAAAAATTTGTCCTTAAATTTATCCTTTTTCTCTTGATTTTCAATTATTACACCCTATTGTTGTTTAACTATTGTCAAAATGTTCTATGCAATTTTTAATCAAGAATTATCCTAAGTAGACAGATTTTTAATTTAATTTTAAATATCTTTCACACAAAAATCATGAGAAAGTAGAGTCCTCATTTGCTATTGTAAAATTTGGGTTAATATTAGAGAAACGTTTTTATTTCCTCACTCCCTTGAATCAGTCTGTCTTTCCCAAACACAGCTGTTAACACCCTTTAAGATATTTTATATACTATCAACTGTTAACCAAAAAAAAGAGAAAGGATTAGGCTGTAATAAAGAAAAAATAAATTTATTGAACAAAGTATTGCAATCTGAGAATTTGAGATATGTACATATGTATATTTAGGTAGTAACTGAAACTGCATTTTGGAAAGAACAAAAGAAGGCAGGGTTTATAAAGGCCAAAACCACAAAAGGTAATTCTTTCATGCAAATGAGGATTGCTGGTTAGGGTAACAGTGATTGGTGAATTCCAATATGCAAATAAGGTGAGCAAAAACCACAAGGAAGGAAGTGAAGTCCATGTGTGCCCATGTAGCAGTTGTTATTCCAGTATGTTTATGGCTCCGGGAGGTTTTGAGCTGAGTTTAGCCACAGGCTTAGCAACGCAATAGCAGCTCTGGGCACGGAGGCACAAGGTGTGCATAAGCTAAGCTGCATGGGCCCCACTTCCTCAATAGCCTCCTGACCACATTTTAAGCGACTCTCTTAGCAATGCTCATTTCATTTTCTCCATTATCACAACCGATATCCATACAAGATGCACATAAACACTTATCACTAATCTGAAAAATGGCACATAGTCTTATCATCCCTGACCCTGATAATTGACTCTTATTTTATGGCATCCATTAAAAGGATTTTGTTTCATTTCCGAGCCAAGGACACCTTCAGATGTGTATCTCACATACCCATGGATGATCTTGTGAGTATAAGATAATATGCCGTATTCATCGATTGAGATTTGTTATTGATTTTCATAGATATGAATACAACATGTACGACATGGAAGGCACCTTGCTAATGTCTCCAGTTAAAAACCGATATTCTTGAAAACATATTTAAGATCATTAGCCATTATGGGAATGAAAGTTAAGGCCGCAATGAGATATCACTACGCACCTATAAAAATGGCTAAAATAGAAATAGGAAAAAAAAGGGGGGTTATCACACAATTACACAATTCCTGTGAGTCCTGGGAAGCTGACGTTGAAGGCCAAGCAGTCAGTGACCTTTCAGAACCCTTCTCAGACTCGAGCAAAGCGGTCAAACCAGCAAGTGATATTTCTGAGGCAGCCCCAGGGAGGCTGATTCAATCCAAAGAGACTCCTTTAATTTGAGGGGAAAAAATTACTTATTTTTAATTGAAGCATTTTTTCCTTTAGAAATAAGTACAGGTGGGATTCATAGTAATATCAGTGTGAGTTATTGATACAGTCTACATAAACATTTGGCATATCCCTGTTGTAGTTTATCAATGTAAACCCACAACTTGATGTTTAAATTATATGCAAGGGAAAGAAGAGTTTCCAAGAAGAATTAAAATATCCATTTAACACAGATTTACTAAAAGTATAGTTAATGGCATATCTGTTGTAGAAATTGGCATATCCTTGCCATAAATGGTAATGAGTACTTTGTGATTGTTTCATGTTATACATCAATATAAGCTTATGAATATGTACTACTTTTTAATATTACCCCATTACTGAATCAGACTTCTTTGTAAACTTTTATATTTAATTCAAAGTGCAATACCAATTGCAGGTCATTGTAATGGATCTTGACTTTTTCATTCATTCTCACCAACAGCCATTATGATTTAAATATAATTGCAAAATAAATAGAAGTGTGTTCTTTAGCACCATCTAGCTTACATTTTGAGCAATTCATGGCAATAAAACATCTTTATAACATTGGACAATAACACTTACAGATAGAACAGCTATGAAGGTCTATAAAGATAGGTCAAAAATGACTAAAAGTATTAATGTCATTTTTTAAATGCACACTGTTGCTTTCTCACAGCATTAACAGATGGATATTTTAATACTTTCATCATGTCTTAAGAAATAATTTTTATTGTGATAATTGCCAGAAATACTTCATTTAAAACAGTTAGAACATCCCACTTAATTGCTCTTTAATTACTGATAAACTAATGTATTTTTTATCAATAAAGATTGAGTGCACTTTGTAAAAATGACTTCTCAAAGCCCATCATCTTTATATTATGAAATACAAGTTATTAACATTGCTCTGATAGAAAAAAACTAAGGTATATAGAGATTAGGGAAACAAAATTTAAGCATTACTTAGATGATAAACACAGTTAATTATATGAAAATAACATTTATTGTTTAAAATACCTTCTAGAAGAAAACATTTTGGTCAATTTCTGATTGTAATGCACTAGATTATTCTGATATTTCCTACTCTTTTGCAGTTCTTTGTCACTATTTAAATCGATCTATTCTGAGTGAGGTTGCGACTCTTTGTTTTATTTTGCAGTAGTTCCATGTTATTATCTATTTTATGCTTATTTCCATCCAGCAAATCTATTTAGAAAAAAGCTTAGAATTCTTATAAATGCAAGATATGTACTAGTGGGATGTCATGTAATATAAAAAAATCATTGAATGTTAACTAAAAAAAAATGAAAACAATTGAAATTTTGAAATTAACTGTGGTTTTAAGATAATAGTAATAAGAATATTCAGGCAAATATTAACATATTTTATATACTATATTTGTAAGCATATAATTTGGTTTCCTTAATTTACATGAATGCAATAAAATATTTTAAGAATAATCCATCAATATAAAGTATTATGATATTTTTTAAAATGAGAACATTTTTTCTGGTTTCCCAATGAAAAAAAAATTATATTGCACATATGACTGGCTTGAATTGGAACTTTATAATGACACTAGGGGCCCGGTGCACAAAAATTTGTGCACTCGGGGTGGAGGGAGTCCCTCAGCCCGGCCTGTGCCCTCTCACAGTCTGGGACCCCTCAGTGGATGTCCTATGATGGCCCCAGTCTGCCAGGCGCCTTTTGTGTGTGTATGTGTGTGTGTGTGTGTGTGTGTGTGTGTCTCACCACTGGGGACCTGCCCCCAGCTGCATCTGAGGCTCGGAGCAGTCCTCCTGTGTGTGTCTACCTGCCGGGGGCCTGCCCCCAGGCACACTGTGGAGGCTTGGAGCAGGCACCCCCTC
>PVJC01026045.1:0-24328 GCA_004026665.1 Murina feae | reverse complement strand
CCTCGAGAGCCGCCCCGTCGGGGGAACAGGAGCCCCGAGAGGTGGGTGTGGGGCCCGCAGAGGCAGGGCAGCGGGGGCGCAGCCTCCACCTCGGGGTGATGCTGGCGAAGGCGGGGCTCATGGTGGTCGGGCCCTGAGGAGTGAAGGTGGGAAACCCGTGTGGGCTGGTCCCGCAGGTGGGTCTGAAGGTGGAGGCTGGGAGCGGGGCGGCCCTGCGGCTGAGCGGTCCAAACGCCCTTGAAGCAGGAGGCAGAGCCGGCTAAATCAGGACGGATTTTAAAGAGTGTGAATGTTCCTTTTTCCTCTCCACCATATGGAGAGGGGATGGGGACCCGGGGTCCGCACCTGGTTTGGGGGAACAGTAGAAACTGTCTAAGGGAAAACTCTCGCCCTCCCCCAATCAGTCTTGTGCAGAGGAACCCGTCGCTGCGCGCACCTGCCTCCACACCCTCCCGGCCACGGAAAGCCCCTCGGGTTTCTCTCTGAGTCCCTTGGTGTAGCTTTCACCTCTTTCGGGGCCCAACAGATTGCTGCTTGTAAGACCCCGGCAGGATCTCCCAGTTAAACGGGGAGAGGCGCCGTCCTCCCACTGCTGCCCTCCGTCGCTCTGACACCTGCAGCGCGTCCAGGCCGCGGCGAGGGCGGCGGGGCTGACACAGTGCAGATGTGAGCAGCGGTGGCATCAAAGCAAGCCCCGCCCGCCGCCCCTGAAGGAGTCCGCGTGGAAAGACATGCATGTGTATACACGTGTTTGCTTTTCCTACAAAAACTTCAATTAGCGAGAAAATTGCAAGTGACCATAATCCCCCAGAATTAAAGGGAGCCGCTTGCTAGCACTGGGCTTCTCAAGCCCCGTCAGCGTCCTTCCCCAATGTGGTTCCCATTAGCCAGAGAGCTGGCCAGAAAGGCTGTCTTGTTTCACCTGCTTCCTCTGAGGGAGGCCTAGAGTTGCTTTGTTGCCATGGTAATCACCAAAGGGATGGCTGGCTGGCGTCCAAGCCCAGGCAGCCGGGAGAGGAAGGAAGGCGCTCCCCTTTGGCTGGGGTGGAGTGGGGGGCGGGCTGCAGATGAGAAACTGGGGCCACGATGGTCACTCAACAGATAAGCTTGCTGTGCAAGGCCAGATCTCCAAAACAGCTGTGGACCCTGAGCCCCGAGGTTCAGCAGGAGTAAAGGAAGCTTTCTGAGGGTTCCCTGCCCTTGTCAGCTTCCCCTTGTCAGTCTTCCTGCTACTCCTGGGAGCCCCTAGCCAGAGGAAGCAGAGTGGAAAGGGGAGCTCCCCAAAGCCGATTGCTACCCCTGCTTATGCGCTTCCATCCCCTCTTGCCGGACTCCCACTGGGATGCAAAGGCAGGGGGATAAGTGGGCCGGGATAAACGTTTATTTATTTTCTTAACCTTTGGCAATTGTTGCATACTTTTTATTCAGATGTAGCTGGTGTTTATTGAGGACCTATTATGGGTTAGGCCCTGTGCCAAGGGCTTTCACGTTTATAATCTCACACAGTGCTATGACAATCCTGCAGAGTAGGGCTCACATCCCATTTCACAGACGGGAGCATCCTGAGATCAGACAGGGACCACATTGTGGAGGTCTTGAAGGCTAGACCATGGGCGCAGAGCACCAGGAACACACTGGGAACAAACAGACCCGGGTGCTGGCCCCAGCCTCGTCTCTTACTGGCTGTGGCACACAAGCCAGTTACAGCATTTCCAAGCCGCCGTGTCCTGACTGTCCGTGAGGCACAAATGACTAATGTATGGGTAGTTAGCATACAGCCTAGCGCACAGTAGGCACCCAATAAATTGGGTGATAATAGTGATTCTTTTAAAGATAGGTCTAGTAGATGAGTGCAGGGCAACATTGAAAAAGGAGATATTGGCGATGGAGGAGTCCAGCTATAATAATAAAAGCATAATATGCTAATTAGACCAGACGACCTTTCGACGAAGCCAGGGCTGCGAGGGAAGCCGGGGTCCTGGGTGCTAGAGAAAAGCCAATGATGGCAGCCACTTGGGGGAGGGGGGGAGGTTGGGGGAGGAGGGGAGGAAGAAGGAAGACCTACTCTTGCACGAATTTCATGCATGAGGCCTCTAGTATCCATATAATAGAAAACTATACAGCAACCAGAATGCATGAATCCAAGCTACATGTAGCAATAGAGCTAAAGCTAGAAAAGACAATGTTGAGGTATAAAAGCAGGTTGATGAATATTATATGGGGGGGGGGGTGTGATACTGCTTTTCATCCAAGTTTAAAAACATGGAACAATGTTACATATTGTTTATTAGTACATGAATGTATACTAAAAGGTAAAGACAAGGCCTGGGGACATGTGGAATTCATCATAGTGGTCACTTGGGGAAGGCAGGGAGAACAGGTCTGGTGTGAGGACATGGGGTATGTTAAACTCTAATGTTTTATTTCTTTTAATAAAGATCAGAAGTATGTTTTTTAAAGTAAGCATTTGTTCATTTCCGGTGGCCGGCACATGGATTCTTTCAGGGTTTCGTGTTGTTGTGTTTTTTTTCTGTTAAGAATAAGCTGATCTGGGATCATTCCGCCTCCCTCTCTCCTTCCAGGCCTGCATCTCCCACACTTCTTTTCCTCAAGGAGTGAGAGCCAGGAGGCCCATCAATCATGGAGAAACATCTTGCTATTCTCTGGGGACCTTTTTATCCTGTCTCTGAGAGAGTGCCTTCCCCTCCTGCGGCTCATGGATTTATCAAGGAGTTTAACCTGTCTAGAGCGGTTCTAGAACTCCTAGCAGGCATAACAGGCATAACATTAAGAGCAAAGCCTCCATTCTAGTGATCTTGGTGGGAAAATCATATACTTTTAAAAGCTTGGTGAGTTAAACTCTGGAATAAAAACCAGAGGACTACTGCATCAGTATGGTCACAACAGGAAACAGAATAGGCTCAGAGGCTTAACAGGAGTGTGGGCAGGGTTATGGGAACACACAGGGTGATGAAGCATTAGTGGGAAGTCATTAACCCCTAAGGCTAAGGGGAGGGGGAGCAGGAACAATGAAAACAAACTACGGAGAGTCTCCCGTAAAGCCGGAGACAACACCAAACAGGAGAGAGGGTAGGGAGTAGCTGAAAGAAATGCCCCAACTTCCCTTTCCTCCCAACCTCTAAACTCTTCCCGCGCCTTCCATGGGCTAAACTCTATGGGAAACCAGTTACAAAGGATTCTATGAGATGTAGTCCACAGGGTTCGGGGTCCCCCAGGGTTCAAATAGGGAAGAGCTGGGGTGGGGGTATAAGCAAAGGGCAACAACCCAGCCGAAGAGCTGAAAACCCCCCAGCATGGAGTTAGTCATTCACAGTCACAGTTTGGTTAAGAACAGAAAAAGAAGACGTGGGCCACTGCCTTTGGAGAGAGGCTGCTATTAAGGGAGTGGACACCAGAGAGGAAAAGGAACATGGCTTGGGGTGTGGCTCTCGCCGAGCCTCTGGGAAAAGGAGCCAGCGGGCCTCACTAGTCCTAGCGCGGGAGCAGAAGGCAGGGGCAGGAGCTTCGAGATGGGACCAGAGGGAGTTGGCAGCCAGTGGCTCTAAAACCCCATCTCTTTCCTTCACGTGGGAATTCATAGGTCGCCATGGTTGCTGAGTGCACCGATGTGGAAGGAGGCAGGCAGGTGAGTGGGAGGGAGAAGGGCTCAGCATCTGCAGGTGAGAATGTCAAGGCCACCCTCTGTCTGAGGCTGCCAGAGGCCCCATGGGAAACAGTCCTTGCGCCCCAACAAGACACCAGGGGCTAGAGACACTTCAGGAATCCCCAGCTGCCTCCCCCAGAGGCCCTTCAGTAAAGTGACACCTACCCACTCATTAAGAAGATTTTTCTCAGCTGCTGGCTTCTCAGCTAAGATCTGCTTGGCTTGATCGAGACCCAGAGACAAGAGTGCTGGGGGACTGCTCAGGCCAGGCTGTTGCGCACTCCTCTCCTGTCCCCGTCAGCACTTTCCTAGTGTCTGGTGGGGTGTGCGAATGTAGACGCTCCACGGGTTAGCAATGGTCAGAAGTGAAGGAGAGGAGGAGTCCACAGCCCCCCCCTCCCCCCGCCGGCTGTGACATTTCTGTGGTGAGACATTTCTGTGGTGACATTACTTCCACTCACCCCAACCTGACGCTGCTCTAGTCAGCCTCCTAAATCTGGGAGGGGTGGCTCGCAGCCTCCTTGGGGACCCCAAATCCTAACCATGCAGTGAGATCACCATCCATTCACAAGACTGCATGCTCCTTGAGGGCCCACGCTGAATTTTGGCTTTTAAAATATTTCCTTTCCCACAGCATATATCTGGCTCTCAGTGATGGTTGGATTTAATCTGGTCCCTATTTCCCAGGGGAACACAGGGCCTGTAGTAGAACCCTCATCCCCTACCCCCATTCCTAGTCTACTGCTGTTTCTACTCAATTTTTGGGCTAAGGGACTTCCTGGGGGAGCATTTCCTCCAGGTGAAGGGCCTTGGGCCTCACAGGTTTCTGACTGCTGGTTCCCCACCAAACACAGATGGTCTCTTCCGGGCACAGAGCTGGGTGCCATGGAAAGCTCTGCACTGTTTTTTTTTTTGTTTGTTTTTTTTTTAAACAGGAAAATGTGTGCTGCCAAGTCGGGCTCCCCGGGGAACATTTTAGCTGCATGACTCATGGGGTATTCAGAGATCCTGCTCCGTTTAAGGGTGATCTATTTACAAGCAGGGGTATTTTTTTTTTAGAACTTTGCAGTGGTTTGTGGGGAGGGTGGAGTATATATTCAGAATGTATGGACGTTTCCTGGGCTGTAAATAAAACTGTGTGTGAGAGAGAGAGACGTAATGATCACACAGGAGCTTTCTAGAAACAGTAGCTAAGTCTTAACATCTGAAAAGATGTTTTGTAAATTAGTCTCCTTCTTGGTTGTCAAGGTGCCGGCCGAGGGAGCAGACACAGGACAGAGTGCAGAGGAAAAAGGGAAGGGGCGTCCTCTCCGCGCAGCCCTGTGCTGGGCCATGCCTGTGTTGGGGACTCAGGGGAAGCATCACACGCTTTCCTCCTCAGCCCAGTTCCTAAAGCTGGGCTGCAGAGCACGGTGGGAGGCAGGGGACCGTCCTCTGCCCATCAGCCCACCCGCCAGTCAGCTAGATGCCCCAGAGATGCCACTCGATTGCTCATCACCATCAACTGCGGGGAAAGGTGCCCCAAAGTGCTTGCCCCTTCACCCTGGACTCTAAAGCAGCCGTCACCAACCGGTGGCCCATGGTGTACGGAAGGTTGGCGACCACTGCTCTAAAGGACAGTGAGTCTGTGCTGAGCTGTGGGGAGGAGAGCTTTGATGAGTAGGATGATGGGAGGAGGAACCTGCAGGACTATCCCAGCCACCCAGCTCAGCCTGCAAAGCCACCCATTTGCTGCACAAAAAGCAGCCTTGAGCCATTCCCTCCCCCGGACCCCAACCAATCTGTCAATAGTGTTGTCAGTGCTGGTCCCAGTGGCGATCCCAACCCAGCGCTTCCATCCAACCCTCCCACTGGATTACCCTCATCCACGGCAGTGTTCTCCCCAAAATATAACTATGACCTTCATAGGAAGTGGCTTCTCCCCATTGGCTGTTGAATGGGCTGTGGATTCCCTTCAAACCACATGCCTCCACTGTCTTCTCAGTACATCTCCTCCTGGTCAGCCAATCTCCAGACACCCTGCAAACAGGGACACGTGTGCACAGACCTCCCTAGGGGCCATTTGCTACTCAGAATCCAATCTAACTGGCTCCACTAAGGAGCTCGTGCAGCCTGTCAAAGCTCCAGCGTACAGAGCACTTGGGCCAGCAGCAGGGGCTACGATGAGGTCACCCGCCGTGGGGACTGGCTACGCTGAGGTCACTCAACCTTGGGGACTGGCTACACTGAGGTCACTCAGCCTTGGGGACCGGCTATGCTGAGGTCACCTGCCATGGGGACTGGCTATGCTGAGGTCACTCAGCCTTGGGACTGGCTATGCTGAGGTCACTCAGCCTTGGGGACTGGCTATGCTGAGGTCACTCAGCCTTGGGGACTGGCTATGCTGAGGTCACTCAGCCTTGGGGACTGTCTATGCTGAGGTCACTCAGCCTTGGGGACTGGCTATGCTGAGATCACTCAGTCTTGAGGGCTGGCTGTGCTGAGGTCACCAGCCTTAGGGATTGCTATGCTGAGGTCACCCGCCATGACGACTGGCTATACTGAGGTCACTCAGCCTTGGGGACTGGCTATGCTGAGGTCACTCAGCCTTGAGGGCTGGCTACACTGAGGTCACCCGCCATGGGACTCGCTACACTGAGGTCACTCAGCCTTGGGACTGGCTTGAGCTGAGAAGCAACTAAACTCCCCTGTGGCTCCTTTTCCTGAACCCCCATGGCCCCATTCGGAAAGCCTATCCCCACAGCTCACTCCAGCCTGACGAGACCAGCAAAGTCACTTCATTTCTAGGTCTCTTCTGAAGCCAGCATGCCAGGCAACACTTCTAATGTTCCAATGAAATAGTCGCCATTTACACAAGATGTGCTGCCGTGTTGCTCATCAGCGTCACTGCAGCAGGGCAGCTGGAGGGGGGCATTTCGAAGTCTCATGACTTTGAGGTAACCCAATATATATTAAAGTCTATCCACGCTTCCTATGAAGGTCATAGTTATAGCTTACACTTATGGGGATGCTTACCTTTGTCAGGCACTGTTCTAAGCACCTCATTAGTTAAACCCTCTCAACAACCCTGAGATGAGCACACTGGGGCATAGAGAAGTCCCCGGAGGTCCACAAAGTCAGTAAGTTTGTTGTTGTTATTATTGTTGTTGTTGTTTTTTGTTTGTTTTTTTCAGAGAGGAAGAAAAAGGAAGAGATAGATAGAAACATCAATGATGAGACGGAATCATTGATTGGCTGCCTCCTGCACGCCTCCTACTAGGGATCGAGCCTAAAACCCAGGTATGTGCCCTGACCAGGAATCAAATCATGACCTCCTGGTTCATAGATAGATGCTCAACCACTGAGCTATACTGGCCAGGCCTATCACACTTTGTTTAAGAAGGAAATGCTGCATCCCCAAAGCCACTGCCCTACAGCATGGGCAGGAGGCAGAGCCTGCCTGGGCTGCTACAGTATGACAGGCACTGGTCTAGGATGGGGACACAGCGGGGAAAAGTCTCGTCTCTGTGGAGTTCACAGTCAAGAGGGTTCCATGGGCAGGTGAGCAGGTAGTGAGGCACAGTGTGCAAATGGCACAGTAGGAATGAGCCCAGGATGACATGGAAGGAGACGTCGGGGTGCTCCTCCTAGTCTTGGAGCTCAGGCAAGGCCTCCCTGATGAAATCATGCCTAAGTCAACTTTTGGAGGACAAAACAGAAGTGGAGGGGTGCAAAGAGAGCCCTGGGTATGTTCGGAGGTCTAGAGAGAGAGTGAAAGCCGTACAGGGGTGGAGCAGAGGGGCGGGGGATGGCCTAGGTCCCAATCCATGGGGGCCTCTCAGCCACAGGAGTATGGGCAGTGTCTCGGCACCATTAGGGGGAAAGGACCCAGGAACATTACAAACCCACCTCTTCCAAGTCGCTCCAAACATGGCGCCTAATGCCCAGAGCAGAAAACGTAAGAGATGGGATTCAGAGATATTCTCAGGGAAGAGGGCATGGGGACCTCATCGCTTGTAGCAAAGAGTCGGGGCTTTATCCTGGCAACAGTGGGGAGCCACTGAAGGGTTCTGAGCAGAGCAAATGTAGGAAGCTCCTCTGGCAGCTCTATGGCGGTCAAGGAGGTGGGGGAGGAGAGCCGGGCAGCATTAAGAAACAGAGGGAGGAGACCCAGCACAGTCGCTCTGGAGGGACATCACTGTGGCCTGCCTGCCGCTGGTGTCAAGTATTCATTCATGACAACACTGGCTTCTCCTGTTCATCACTTCCCCTGCGGCTCCTCGGCCCTTCGGAGCTCTCTGAAGTCAAGACATTTGCTCTCCCCGTCAGTCTTCAGCAGGAACACGGGGACGGTGCCCAGTCTCTGCCCTGGGAGCTCACCTCTCTTCCCAAGAACACCGTGACTCAGTCCCCAGCACAGGCAGGAAATACCGTCTCCCCAGCTCCTTTTCTTTCTTTCTTTCTTTCCAGAAAAGTCACCCTTCATCTCCTTTGGAGATGTTTGTCCCTGGATGGGGTTTGCATTCCCAGCACATGCGTGTGCGCACTGCAGTCCAGCCTCCTTGGTTTCCGGGTCACGGGCGAACTTCAAACGGGGCGGTTTCCTCCCGATGCTTATCTCCACAGCCCACTCTCAGAATGCCTCGCCCATCAGCTTTCAAACTGCACCGTTTTTCGGTGCCAAGTTGCCTGCTTCAAGGCTTGGAGCTTTACTGGAGCATAAAACAGTAACACTTCTAACTCCACCTCCCTCCCATCCCCCCAAACCGTGCCTCTCTGTCCCCTCACCCCCAATAAAACAAAGCTGTACACTTCCTGAGCAACACCCCAGCCCTGAGCCAGCCCTTGTCCCTAACAAGGATGTGGCTTCCAGGTCATGGCTGCAACGCATTTTAAAAGTGGTTGAAAATGCAGGGACGCCATCCCTGAAGATGGGTTCCCCAAAGCCATCAGGGACACGCACTGGGCAAAAAAGACAGAATGACTCAGGACAACCCCATCATCTCTGAGGGCCTTCAGGGGCCACCTCTGCTCTCAGGGTAGCCCACAAACCCATGGCTTGTCTGTGCTCTTTTGGACAGTGGGGTTCAGCCCCGACTCCTCACTCTTTTACCCCCGCATATTTTCATTGGGTAAAGTGGGGGTGATTTGGAGATGTGTGATGGCTCTCTGAACCAGGGAAAGAGCTCCCCCTCCTGGCCAGCAGCACTTCTGTGCCTGAGCCCTAAAAGCTTGTGTGTCTCCCTCTGTGCTTTGGGTGCATTCCGGGAGATTTGTGCATTAAATCAAATCACATGGTGAGTGTTGTTGGGGTGTGCACTTTTAAAAGGAACTCCAGGGAAAATCCTATTTGTGAGGCGAGAAATCCTTTTGAGATGGGTAATGCTCATTACCCTCCCTCGCCCCTTCATTTGTTGATGCTGTGAATCTGGGGGTTGGTTGAAGGGGTTCTCCTGATGCTGGCATTCCTGCTGAAGCCCCTGAGCGTGGTGGTTTCTGGGGAAAGGCCCTAGAGCTGACACTGAGCCCAAATTGCTTGCACCTCAGACATTTCCATGGTTGCCGAGGCTCCTTGTGACCCCCAAGCTCGTCTCTGTGAAGCGGTTGATGCTTCTCACAGCCTGACGGGGGAGGGGGGTGCTGTCAGCAGCCTGAGGGCCCCCCTCTGGTCGATTCAGCTGGACCAATGCACACATTTGGAAACGGGTCAACTCCTCCTGTGGGCCTTGGCTGCAGAACGGTCAGGGGGGAGCAGGAAAGAGAGGGCAAAGAGAACCATTCCCTCCATCAGAAGGGCAGCAACCCTTCCCGGAGGGACTGTGCCTGTCACACTTCGGGCTGTTTTTTCTGCCTCCAGATGTTGTGTGTTACAAGATCCTTTGTTGGGAAGCACACACATGGCAGCCGGAGCGGCGGCCAGTGCCAGCCTCAAGGCTTCAACAATGGTCGCTGCAACCGAGCATGAAGTCGGATGTGCCAGGCACTGAGGTATGAAGGCCGCGTTGGTGGGAGCACCGTGCGGCGGTGTTTCCAAAGGCACACACCCAGTTTTGCGTTGTTGAACCCTTTGTCACCAGATATCATGAGGCTCCCATGGAGCCCGGAGACGCGGCCTGAGGTTATGATGAATGGAATTCAGCTTCAAGGCTCAGTCCCTTGTGTGATCCGAATCCTTGCCATGGAAGCCCGCCTTCAAGGCCAGCCGTGTGGTTTCACCTGGAGCCCCAGGAAGATGGGTCCTGGGTAGTCCCCCGACTAGACTCCAAGGAAGTCAAAGTGTAGAGGGGCCTGGCCGCCTCTCTACGACTAGTCGGTACGCTAGAAATCACCCAGGAGACCGTCTTGTGGGATCCCTGCTAACCCAGCCATCAAAGGGGGCCAGAAACCACTGGCCTTGAAAATTATGTTCACGGCACCTTCAGCTTGGAGCATGAAGGGAAGCCCAGGATAAAAAGCACAAAGACTTTTTCCTTCTTCAATCGAGAGGCCAGACTGGCTACATGCATTTGAAAGCGATTATAAATACCAGACCCACCAACTACAATTTAGGAGGTCTTATATGTAATCTGCCCAGTCCCAGATATTTTAATTCTGTGTTGCAGGGAAGTAAGTGCCAGCTGGCCGCTGACCGACCATGCTCAGGGTTCAGTTCTAAACAGCACTGTTTGGGAAAAGCTCAATCTAAAACAGACAGCTCTGCATGTGTTTAGGTTTTGCTTTCTTTCCACTTTTAAATATTAAAAATTGACTCCAGCTGTGGGGTAGAAAGTAACGCCTAACCTATAAAAACATTGACAAATAAATCACAATGCAATTTGCTGCGCATTTTTGTGAGGTCTAAACACCAGTTCTTGAAAGGAATTTTCCATTATTGCATCTTGGGAAGATAACTTCTTCATAAAAAATTCATTTGACTTTTATATTTCATAAAATCATCACATCGCATTCCCACACTCAGGATCTGCATGTGTGCTGGAGCACCCATGGCGCTCCGCCTGGCTGCCCAGAGGGCCTTAGCCTCGCTCCCAGGATTTTGCAGGAAGGAGGGCGGCATCAGGACCCTCACCTCTGAGCATGAGATCATGCTGCGCCCTCTGCCTGGGCCCCTGTCCTTCTAAAAACCAGGCTGCGTTGAGTTTCAACAAAGGGGCAGCTCTTTTTGAGTCTTGAAGCGAGTGCCAGCCTCCCCTTACCATGTATGCACACCCCTGGGCATCACCCCTTCCAAGGGAGAAGCCTTCTATGGTATCATTTCTTGGTGGTATCACTAAGTACTAGGAAATAGCACTTTTCTTTCTGAGGTAAGGATAGAGGATCCCCAGAACAGAGGAGGGGGAGAAGGGTCTGTGTGGCAGACTCGATGCAGTGAGTTAGAGACTTCATTGCCTTTTTCCAGAAATGATGCTGATTCCAGCCCAGTTCGCATGGTACCAGCCATGATAGTGTAGGTGTGCTGCACTAACAAACAGCCCCGAATCTCCATGACTTATTTCTGCTTATGTGACATGCCCATCACATGACCACTGCATTGTAGCAACCACTATCTGAAACATTGTCAGTGTTCATGGCAGAGGGAAAGGACCATCTTGGAAAACCTTTCAACAGGTAATTAAATGCTCATTATGTATAGGCCAGAATTTGTCACAGAGTGCCATCCAACCCCTGGAAGTGCCAGAAGTGAAATCCTATCCGCCGAGAAGACAGGGAGCTAGGTGACTTGGTGACTGGCTTTGATGGATATGCCATCCAGCATGCCTCCCTAACTGTGGAGGTCCTGCTGCAGTGCCTGTACTAACCCGCCACCCTTCTTGGCCCTGAAATCACAGTCCTGGGAGGATAGCTTTGGAAAGCCAGAATGGATCTGCTGCAGTTAGGTTTACCCTCTTGCAGTACCTGGCAAAGTCCACTGCACTTTTTTCTACACCCAACTACCTACTCATGTTGCTGTCATGTTGGTACTATGCATCTACCCAAAGCTGAGCCAATAGGATTCTCTGTCCCAGAAATTCAGAATTGTAGTTCAGAAATAGCTAGTCTTGTTACGGTGCATGTGGTTTTGGAAGCTCTTACAAAGACATTTTCTCACAAGACGTGCATGGAGAAACTTACAAAGTTGAAATGCAGGGCAAAAAGAATGTGTCAGACACAGAGATAAATAAATGCAAAAAAAAACAGGGCGGGAGGGAGAGAAAGAGAGAATGCTAGGCACTTGATTCCACTAGCATAAAATCAGCACTTGGGTGGCAAGGGAGAACGAATGTTGTACGGAAAAATACGAGTGTCCACCACAGAAGATAGTCTCTAGGTCAAGGGCACCGAGTGTCTGAAAGTTTCCTGTTCAAATACCGCAGCTCATGGAAAAGATAACACCCGACACTATTCCAGCCACAGCCACTTCATGATGGATATGTTTAGCCAGTTGGGTGGCCATTTGGTAATGTCCTTAGGATTATAGAGCTTTTATTGACCTCTCCAATCTGTATGTTCTTTTATCCATGCTGAGGCCTATCCTCAAGGACACAGGGGATGATAGAATTAGGATATCCCACAACTACTCATTTGTTTTATCCCAAATTGCCTACACAGCAATCTTCGAATAACAATACCGATCATCATGATGACGAATAACATTAAGAGATTTTGTATATGATCTCTTCACCCCTCCTCCCTTTAAAAAGTAGTTGTGCTCTATCTACATTTTTAAAGCACAGAACTATTAGATACTTCACTGCCCCTGTTGGCCTCCATTTAGTCTTGGTGTGACAAGTGATGATGTATCTAGTGCTCCCCACAATGCCTCTTTAGCCATTTTGATTGTTCAAAGTGTATTCTCTGGTGAACTTCGGGAGGGCCTGTGGGACGAGTTTCCCTAAGTTGTTGCATGTTGATAAAAGTATGCCTGTACCCTTTACACTGGAAAGTTGGTTTTGCTGAGTACAAATCTTTGGCTTGCATTTTCTTTCCTTGAGTATCTTAAACATGTGACTTCCTTTCTCCTGGCATAAAATATCACTGTCAAAGTCTAATGCTAATTTATTTTTTTTCTCTTCTATGCCACATGCTCTTTTTTTCTAGATGCCCAAAATATAACTTTTCTTTTTCTTAAAATCCTATGATTTTATTAAAACATATTGTGGAGCCTTGACCTGTTTGGCTCAGTGGATAGAGCATCAGCCTGTGGACTCAAGGGTCCCAGGTTCAATTACAGTCAAGGGCATGTACTTTGGTTGCGGGCACATCCCCAGGGGGGAGTGTGCAGGAGGCAGCTGATAAATGTTTCTCTCTCGTTGATGTTTCTAACTCTCTATCCCTCTCCCTTCTTCTCTGTAAAAAAATCAATGAAATATCTTTTTAAAAAAAACAAACACGTATTGTGGAGTTGATCATTGAGGTTTATAGTCCCAAGCACATGGTGCACTTTTTCTCCTGCTAAATTGACTACTTTATTAGCATTCTAAAATAGCCTTTTTGTTTCTGTTAATATTATTTGCCTTGAAATCTACTTTGTGTGACATTAATATACCAATTCTAGCTTTCTTTTTATTATATTTAATTGTAGTAAAATATACATAATATGAAGTTTACCATCTGAGCTGTGTTTAATTGTACAGTTCAGTAGTGTTAGGTACATTGTTATGCAACCAAAGCTCTTTTCATCTTGCAAAACTGAAACTTCATTCCCATTAAACAAATTCCCCATTCTTCCCTTCCCCAGGCACTTGGCAACTACCATTCTACTTTCTTTATTAATTTAACTGCTCTTGATACTCAGATAAGTGGAATCACACCATATTTGTCTTTTTATGACTGTCTTATTTCATTTGTCATAATGTCCTCAACATTCATCCATGTTGTGTCATGTGTAAGGATGCCCTTCCTATTTAAAGCTGTGTTTATACAAAAGATTTTATCTGTTAATCTACCAATGGACACTTGGGTTGCTTCCATCTTCTGGCTATTATAATAACTCTGTTATGAACAGGGATGTACAAATATCTCTTCGAGATCTTTTGGATATATACCTGGAAGTAGGATTACTGGATCACATGGTGATTCTATTTTTAATTTTTTGAGGAACTGCCATAATAGATTTCCATAGTCTCTGCACCATTTTACATTCCCACCAGAAGTGTACAAGGAAGGGTTCCAGTTTTTCCACATCTTTGCCAACATGTTATTTTTCTATTATTTTAATACTGGAGGCCTGGTGCACAAAATTTGTGCATAGGTAAGGTCTCTAGACTTGGCCGGCCTGTGGGGCAACCACTGGGGCGATTGGGGCCCCCCGCTCACCCCCGCCTTGACCTGGCACCACCTGATCACCAACTCCACCATCATGCTGCAGTCCTACTCTTGTTGGGGGCCCATCAGGGCTGGCAGTACCTCCACTGCTGCCACTGCCAGCACCATGTCGCTGATGCCCACCATGTTCCATGTTGCCCCCTGGTGGTCAGCACACGTCTAACTCCCGGTCAATTTGCATATTAGCCTTCTATTATATAGGATTATCCACCTAAGATGGTATCTCGTGATTTTGACTTGTATTTCCTAATTATTAGTAATGTTGAGTATCCTTTCATGTGTTTATCTGCCATTTGTATATATTCTTTGTAGAAATGTCTATCAAGTCCTTTATTCATTTTTTAATCATATAGTTTGTTTTTTGTTTGAGTTGTAGGAGTTTGAATTGTGGGAGATCATTATATATTCTATGTTAACCCTTTATCAGATACATGATTTGCAAATATCTCCCCCTATTCTGTAGGTTGCCTCTTCACTCTATTATTTGTGTCCTTCGAATCACAGAAGTCCAACTTTTTCTATTACTATTAGTTTTATATACTTTTTCCATCCTTTTGCTTTTAACCTATTTGCTTTTTTATCCATTCTGTTAATCTCTGCCTTTTAATTGAGACATTTAAACCATTTACATTTAATGTGATTATGGATATGAGTAAGTTTAAATCCATCATTTTGTTTTCTATTTGTCCCATCTGTATTTTATTCCATTTTTCTCTACTTCTGCCTTTTTTCAGATTAATTTAATATTTTTATTATTCTATTTTACTCTCTTGTTGACTTATTAACTATAACTCTATTATTTGGTTATTGCTTTGGGGTTTATATAGCAATTTATGCATATTATAAGACCCTTATTTCTATCCTCCCTTTCTGGCCTTTGTCCTATTGTTGACATACTATTTTGTTTAAACAGGCAATTATATTTTAAAGAGATTTATATAATAAAAAGTTTATACCTATGCATGTGTATTTACCATTTTCAGTGTTCTTTATTCTTTTGTGTGGAGCCATATTTCTATCTGGTATCATTTTTCTTCTGCCTAAGATTTTCTTTTTTCAATATGTTTAAATTGATTTGAGAGAGAAGGAGAGGAGAGAGAGAGACAGAGAGAGAGTGAGTGAAAGAGAGAAAAACATTGGTGTGAGAAAGAAACATTGACCAGTTTCCTCCTGCACACACCCTGACAGGGGATTGAACCTGTAACCTGGGTATGTGCCCTGACTAGGAATCAAACCCAGTGACCTTTCAGTGAACAAGATCATGCGTAACCAACTGAGCCACACCAAATTTTTTATAACATTTCTTATAATACAGGTCTGCTGGTGATGAATTCTTTCAACTTTTTATGTCTGAAAAAGTTTTTATTTCACACTTTAAATATATATATATATATATATATATATATATATATATATATATATATATATGAATATAGAATTCTAAATTGATATGACCTCACTTGCATTGCTCCCAAGTAGAAATCTGCTGTCATTCTAATCTTGTTCCTCTATGTTAAGTATCTTTTATCTCTGGATGATTTTTATGATTTTCTATCAGTGGTTTTGAGCAATTTGATTTTTGTGTGCATTCATGTAATTTTTATGTTTCTTGTACTTGGGGTTCAGTGAGCTTTTGGATCTGTGACTTTATAGTGTTCATCAAATTTGGGGGGAAATTAGGCATTACTTTTTCAAATATTTTTTCAGACCCTCTCGCCCTTCTTTCCTTCAGGGACTCCAATTCCAAGTTTATTAAGGGCTATTGCAATAGTCCCAGAGCTTGCTGATGCTCTGTTAACTTTTAAAAATTGTTTTTTCTCTCTATTTCATTTTAGATAATTTCTATAGTCTTAGACATTATAATTTTCACCTCTAGAAATTATAATTTTATTTTCCTGAACTTTTTGAATATATAGAACACAGTTTTAAAAAAACTATTTTAATGCCCTTGTCTGTTAATTCTTTTATCTGTGTTAGTCCTGGGTTGGTTTCTGCAAACGGATTACTCTCCTCCTTGTGGATTATTCCCAGGCTCTGTGAGTATCATGTACTATTTCCTCTAATTCTGTTTGATAGTCCTTCCTCCAGGCTTGTGGAGTACTGATCAATACTCTGCGGAATATCCTAAGAGGACCCTCTTCAGATTTCTGGAGTTCTTTCTCCGTGCAGCTTGCTTCTTAGTAATCTGTCATGTTAACTCTAGCTCCTTTTGATCTTCCTGAACTCATAGCTTTGTCTCCTCGACTTGAAGAATCTGTTAGGAACCTCCTGAGTTTCACTTTTGTGCACCACAACCTGAAATGCTCACCAGACAAGTTGGACCAATCATAAGTCTCACCTCGATAGTGTCCCAGGTCTCAGGGGTCACTCCTTGTCCTCCATCATTTCTTATATTTTCCCATTTTGGGGGATTGTTTATATTGGAGAGTAAATCCAGTCTCTGTTACTGTACTGTGGCCTGAACACAGAGGAGTGCTCTGCTTTTTCAATACGTGATTTCAATTTTTTTGTCAGGAACGTTTTCTTGAGTTAGACATGTTAGCATTTTTTTCTGTTCTCCTGCTTTAATTTTCATCTTTAGGAATTTCTGTTATCATACGTTGAATTTTCTTTGCCTAGCTTCAAGATTTATTCTTTTTCCTTCCATTCTTTTTATCTCATTCTTCCTTTCTTGTTTTTAAACTTTTCCTCTTGTTACTTCTATTTTTAAGACATTATCTATTGTATTTTTTTACTCATTGTTCCTTATGGTTCAGTGTTTGTTTTTGAAATGTTTTTTTCTTTTATTTTTACATTTTTCCTGAGTTCTGCCAGCTTATTTCTGAGTTTTTCTATTTCTGACTTTTGTTGTTCTTTCAAGTCTTAAATTATTTCTTTAATGTCTTTTGGTTCATTTTGAAGTAATAAGTTACAATTTTGAACTGTTTTTGTGGACACATCTTTCTGGTGTTTTTATTATTTGTAGGGATGTTATTCTCATTGGATCCTATTTTTAAGTAGTAACTTTGTATGGTCTTTGGCTGCTGCTTTCTTTTATGTGACTTCAGTTTTCCTAGGCATGTGGACTGAGGCAGGAAATGGATTCAAGAAAGCTTTTGCAACTGCTCTGAGCTCCCTCTGCTGTTGTCCTGTAGGCTAATAAATCCATGAGCTTGTTTTCTGACACTGCTAGGCTCTGTCTGGTCTTTCCACATTGGACTGGACTTTTTCTTCCATCCTCTTCTTATTGTCTATGTCCTGATTAATTGGCCTCTGTTCCCATAAGTTTCTTTTAACTGTGTAACTCTGTCTTAGAAGGGAGCTCTGAATTAGATTTGAGAGCAAAGGGCTAGGGAGATCCAGTCTCTTCAGTCATTCTTAACACGGGCTGCTTTTATTGATCTGGTATTGGGAAAGTCCACACCCTCCAGTTTCAGCTACCATCTCAAGTTGGCCCGGTGTGCTTTCCAGTGTGTGTCTGTTGGCTATTTGTTATTGGGTTTATCAGACCCTACCAGCAGGCTGGTTTTGTGACTATTGATGATTTGTCTCCATCTGCTTGATTTTGAGGTGGGTGGGGATACCTTGTCACCTAGTTTTATTTAAATGTTGTCCATGAGTTTTCAGTTTTTCTATCTAGTCTAGCTGCACTGTTTTGCGCACACGCGCGCGTGTGTGTATGTTGTGTGTGTGTGTGTGTGTGTGTGTGTGTGTGTGTGTTTAGGGGATTCACACAGATTGAAAATTGTGCTGCCATGATTTTCTGAAAGTTCTATATCTGGTGTCCAATATTTTGAAAAAGCTTCTTCCTTATTAGCAAAGCTCTAGACAGACCCAAACTAGGAAAGACGAGTGAGAAACAGAATTCCTACTGGTATGAAATGGCGAAAAGCATTAGATGGTTACTCGGTTCCTTCAGGGTAAAGAAATGGTGTTGGTGTCTGGAGAGCTGCTTTCTTTACAGCTATTCAATAATTATGAGTTCTACATTATAAGAGTTTGGGCATATAACCCTTTTTTCTATGGTAGGTGGGTCTATGCTAGATCTGGTATGCATAGATCTCAAACTACTTCCGGTTTTGTAGCTTGCAGTGTTTTGTTTTAAATGAAAATGATCTGTTTCCACATTCTCACTGATATGTAGGACTTTCAACTCTAAAATTCTGTGCTTCTAAGGGTATCCATATATTTGACCTTTCCTTTATTGTATGCCTCTTGTTCTAACCTTGGATATGCAGTTCAAAAATTCTGCTGTCCTAAATTTTACTGCCCTGTATATCGCAGGGTGAAGAAGTGACAGCTTCCTACTCTGCTCTCTTGCTCCAGCCAAGTTGCTTTCCCTTTGACGCTGTCTATCCCACTCTTGAAAACAAAGCAAGGCCGTTGACAAGAGGAAGAAAAAGAGGAAGAGAAAGGCAGTGGGCAGGGAGTGTGCCTAAACCATGCTGAGCACAGTGCCCCATCTTCTTCCTTCTAGGATGTCCGGGCAGCCTGACTTTGTGGGGATTCTCAGAGTATTTGCTATCAGTAACTGTTTGAAGCAAGGGAGGGAGTAGGATGGGTTCCCAGATGAGGGGACTGTGGCATTGAAAAATATGGTGGAATAGGGTAGCCTTCCTCTCCAGTGCCTTACTAAGGATTTGGAAGGCGATGCATGAAAAAACAATTGTCTTCAGTAGCCTGGAACAATATTCTAATGGGTTTTGTTTATGGTTCTAGGGTCCCACATGGCCCAGTCTTTTACCAAAATCACATTCAAAGAAAATGTATTTCAGAAACTAAGGTATACTAGTCTTTAATCTCTCTAAGATGGGGACCCAATTTTTAATCCTAGGCAACACAATCAATTTCTCATCATCTCCACTTCTCACTCCACAGCCATTCCATAGCAGCTACTCCATAGCTCACTCTATCTTCTCTAAAACTTGCCCTTTTAGTCTTGTGACTGGGATGCCCTTGAAAGTCTGAGAAGGCCAGAGGGTCAGGGAGGTGATGTCTGAGTGGAAAGTGAGTCAGGGCCAAGCAACTAAACAAATAAAAATTCTGGAACTAAAGAATACAATGACTGAACTGAAAACTTCAGTGGAGAGCATCTTTAGCAGACTTGATAAAACAGAGGAAAGAATCAGTGAATTCAAATACAGGTTATTTGAAATTATCTAGTGAGAGAAGCAGAAAGTAAAAGAAATGAAAAAGAGTGAAGAAAGCCTATGAGACTAAGGTTGAAGGAGAATATAAGACAATGTGGGGGGCGGGGGAGGCTAGCAATCTGAATCTGTGCCAGTAACCAGTATTCTGATGCAGATTCTTATTAGCCTATAATGAAGTCACTGTCCCTTCCTTGGGGAATAATGCGTTTTCCTAAATACTCCTAGTTTACAAGGGCCATAAACCAAGAATTTAACAGCTTAGCCAGAGGGGAGGTCACTGGTGCCACCCAGGCCAGGCCTTTACATGTAATCTTACTTGCCCATTCTAACTGATTTAGGTAGGGCTGCAAAAGCCCACCACAAAAGCCCAGAAGTTAGGAAACAAAGGACTAAGGAATATATAAGGAGTAATCTCATTGTATTAGGTGTTTAGGCTTTAGATCTTTGAATCCCCTGAGCCAGCAGCGCTGCTTTGAATAAAGGGTTTTTCTTGAATCTTCTGAGTACCCGTTGTGTGTTTTCTAGTCACCTGGTAAATTCTGCAACAAGGAGACATCGTCAAGAAAAGCAATATGGCATAATGGGAGTTCTAGAAAGGGAAGAGAAAAGGGATAAAAGCTTATTTAAAGAAACAGCTAAAGATTTCCAAGGTTTATGAAGCCAAAAAGACCCAAAATAGGATGAAAAGGTGTCTATGGTGAGACACGTTATAATGAAATTGTCAAAAGTCAAAAACAAAGAGAGAACTTTGAAAATAGCAATAGGAAAAATGACATATCACATGCATGTGAACCCCATATAATATTCAGATTTTTCAGCTGAAACTTTAAAGGTCAGGAGATAGTAGGAATACATAAAGTGCTTGAAAAAAAGCCCTACCAACCCAGAATGCTATACCTGGAAAAACTATACTTTAAAAAAAAGAGAGAGATAAAGACTTCCCCAGACAAACAAAAATTGAGAGAGTTTGTGACCCCTAACTTTACAAGTAGTGCTTCAAATGCATACAAATGAATACAAAAGCATATGAAAGTATAATTTTCACTGGGTATGGTAAATATATAGACAGGTACAGAATAATGTAATACTGAAATAGTGGTACATGAATCACTATTAAACATGGAGTGATCGTTAAAAGAAGGAATAATTAAGAATAACTATTACAATAAAAATCTGTGAATAACTATAACTACAAAAATGTGTTAATGAGTGAATGCCCAATAGAAAAGATGTAAAGTGTGACATCAGTAACATAAATGTGTGCCCAGGACCAGTTATCTTCACAAGTGAATTCTACCAAACATTTAAAGAAGAATTAATACCAGTCCTTCTAAAGCTGCTTAAAAATAAATAAAAGAAGGAACACTTTTGAACTCATTTGTGAGGCCATTACCCTGATTCCAAAGACAAACAAAATACTAAAAATAGAGCTACCATTTGACCCAGTAATTCTACTTCTGGGCCCATATTAAAAGGAATTGAAATCAGTATCTCAAAGAGATATCTGCACTCTCATGTTCATTGAAGTATTGCTTGCAATAGTCAAGTCATGAAAGCCGCCTAAATGTGAATAAACAGATAAAGAAAATATGGTATATACACACAATTGAATGTTATTCTGTTTTAAAAAGAATACAAATCTGCCATTTGCAACAACATGAATGAACCAGGAAGATATATTGCTAAGCGAAATAAGTCAGACCTGGGAGGACAAATACTACATAATACCATTTAGATGAGGTCAGACTCATAGAAGAAGAGAATAGAATGGTGATTGCCAGGGCCTGGGGTGAGGGGAAATGGAAGATATTAGTCAAAAGGTATAGCATCTTATTCAAGATGAGTAAATCCTAGCGATTTAGTGCCTAGAATTAATAATGCTTTGCTGTTTTCCTAGAACTTGGATAAGGTGGTGGATCTTATAGTAAGTGTTCTTATAAAATAATGAGGAGGGGGAGGGGAGGGGGAGGAGGAGGAGGAGAAATAGTGTGGATGAATCTTTTGGAGACGATGAATGTGTATATGGTATAGAGTGTGGTGATGGTTTCACAGATATATGCTTATCTCAAAAGTCATCGAGCTGTAGAAATTAAATGCTTTCTGTATGTTGATTATAATAATGTGGTTTAAAAAACAGTGGATGTGGTTTAAAAAAAGAGTAGATAGAGAAAAACTTGATTTGGGCTAGGGAACAAAAGCTTTCATGGACAAGGCCTCTGGGACATGTTTATAATCCATGTTAAGTGAGCAAAACTGGCACAGAATAATATAAAGTGTCATTCTGACTATATAAAAAACAGGCAGAATTCAAAGCCCAGAAGCAAACATGCAAAAATATTATAGCAATTACCCCCATCTTGTGGGATAATAGATCATTTTTATGTGTTTTTCTTATTTCTCCTCACAAGGAAAACAATGGAGGTGATTTCAGAATCTGAATTTGTAGTAGTCACAGTGCTTAGTTATAGGTGACAGAATCCACTCTTTCTGGTTTTATGTTTTGTTTTGTTTTTAATATATTTTATTGATTGTTTACAGAGAGGAAAGGAGAGGGATAGAGAGTTAGAAACATTGATGAGAAAGAAATATCGCTCAGCTGCCTCCTGCATACCTCCTACTGGGGATGTGCCCACAACCAAGGTACATGCTCTTGATCGGAATCGAACCCGGGACCCTTCAGTCCGCAGGCCAACGCTCTATCCACTGAACCAAACTGGTTAGGGCCACTCTTTCTGGTTTGAGCAGATGAAGGTTTTTGCCTGGGTGTTAGGAAGTTTAAAATAATTCATGGGGCGCTCATGGCTAAACATGGGTCAAGAGGGGAGCTCAGGCTTTCAATGGGCTCATGACCCCGGGGTTTCCGTGGGACCAGATCCAGGACTCCTTAGCACACAGCAGGTATGACTGAGTGATGGCCACATAGCTCATCCTGACCCCAACAGCCATAGTTCCTTCCCTACTCAGGAGGTTCACCCAAAGGTTTCCAGGTTCTGGCGGGCACATCAGCAGCCTGAGAACCAGGTGTCAGGGCAGAAGGCCAAGTACCAGCTCAGGCAGCTTGGAGGGGAAGACTGCCACCTCTAGCCCAGCCCCTCCCCCCAGTGTGGCTCTGGGGACACCCCCTCCACCCACAGCACCAGCAGCAGCAGCCATGGATCCCCACCTCTGGGTGAGAGGACTTGGTCCAGCAAATGTTGGAGGTGTGCTCCATTACCTCTCATTATTGTGATCTCAGGAAAGTGAGATAATCCCAGTCCAGTTTCCTATCTCTAACTGGGGGTTAGTAATTGCTACCTCACAGAATAATCATGGTCATGACATGGCATGATTGTTTTCAAGCACTGGAATTACAGAGCAGCAGGGTTGTGAAACATGTTAGATCTCCTCCTACCACCACCATCATTGTCTTCCTCCTTCTCCTCTCTTCCTCTTCTTCCTCCTCCTCCTCCTCCTCCTCCGCCTCCTCCTCCTCCTCCTCCTCCTCCTCCTTCTCCTCCTTCATCATCATCTTCATTATCATCATCATCGCATCTCACCCACCTCTTCAGAACAGGACTGGCCCCAGAGATCGGGTGGCTGATTCTGCAGATGAGTGTTGGGGAGATGTAAGCACAAAATGCACACACATAAGATGGCCCCAACTTGTTCATGATTTTAAGGCAGCTATTTGCCACTGAAAACCACCGTCCAGAAGAGCTGTACTATGAACAGTGGCTGGATTGCCAGGATGATCCACCCATGCCTCTTTGTTCAGAGGAAAGCCCAGAGCGCCAGGCCCCTCCTGGCGAGTTGCACCAAGCCTCCCCGAGGAGAAGCCCAGCTGCTCCAGGGTTGAGAGCTGGGGAGAAGGGGGACGACTGGACCTTATTTATCGACTCCATTTTCCTCCTCCTCCTCCCCTGCTCCTGCTGAAGCAGCTCCAGGGTTGGGCACATCTGTTCCTCCCATTTGCCAGCTGGTGTGAAAGAATTAAAAGTCCCATCGGAGGTTATAATGAACAATTTAATCATGTGGCTGTGAATTAGGGCATAACAGCAGAATTGTCACTTCATTTCCAGGCTTCCATTATGGATCTGACTTTATGCTGCCTGACCAGGCAATGGGCCCTACAGGGCAGCTCTGCAGGGACAGGCAGATCAGGAGGGAGAGGAGGAGGGAGAGCAACAGTGAAACTGGATCAGGTCATTCAGATGTAGAGGAGAAGCAGCAGGAAGTCTCCAATTAAATGGGAACTCGGACTGTGATACCCAACTTATTCTGAATTGTTGGAGGAGGAGGAGCTCTAAATTAATGATTTTTTTTTTTTGACAACTGAAAGAAAATGCTTTTTCCCAAAAATGGAAACTTCTAAAAGCACATTCATCGTTATCCCAAGGAGCTTTTGAGGCACGTAGCGCTATTTGCCCTGGCACTAAATGACCCCCAACTAATGTGGCTTTTTCCATTTGGGGACTCTTTAGTCTTTTTTTTTTTTTTTTGCTGCTGCTGCTGCCAGCTACCACTTCTTCATGTGTCATCTCTCAACATTTCCCACTCTGCTTGCTTATCTTTAATCTCTGCAGGAACTAAAGATTACAAGGAAAAAATGAGAAAACCAATCTGCTAGAGCAGTATCCATACATTCCAGGACAATAGAGTTGGGCCAAGGATGGGTCTCCCTCTTCACCTTTTTGCTATTGTTGCCAGCCGTCTAAACACACACACACACACACACACACACACATTCTCTCTCTCTCTCTCTCTACTACTACTACTACTACCTTCAGACCTAGCCCCCAGTATTTCTACCCTGGGTCCCATCTTTTAGAGGACCCTGCTCTGGCCCTTCTCCAGCCATCTTCCTTCTGGTTGGAGGGGTTAGGTGGCTCTTGAATGTGCAGGCTGAGGTCACACAGGCATGGGAGCAAGCTCCTCCCCACCTCAGAAGGGAACAGAGCTGCAGTTGGGAAGAGAAAGGCGGCACCTCCATTTCTACTCTTGCCAAGTGTGCTCTATTCTGGGATGTTTCAAAGGCACCCAACCACCCGTGGGCTCTCCCTTGCTCAGATGGTTTCCATTTGTAGTTCAGTCTGTTCTGGAACATCCTGCTCCATTTCTTGCCTCTGTACCTTTCCTACTTCCCTTAGCAAGAGCACCTCTTCCCTTGAGTGTGATGCTCATCTCTCATCCGGCCTCTGTTCTTTAAATGCATGCTTCACACTGCAGCAAGACACAAATTAGGCTGCCTTACCCTTCAGGGCCCTCCCCATGCAGG
>PVJC01026044.1:0-24298 GCA_004026665.1 Murina feae | reverse complement strand
CATCTTTCCTCTACCAGGGTAGATTGCCCACTGATGCCTGAGTCTCACCAGCCTTTTATTGAGTCTCTGAGAAAACAACAATATCTTTAGGCAGGAAATTCTGAGGAAGAATTTTACATGTAATTAACAGGTGGAGATTTGCTATAATTAACAATGTTTCAACTTAAACAATGGGTGCATAGCTCTGACCTTTCAGAGCAACCAAAGTAGGTTAAAAACAATCAGTTTCCAGCATAAAAATAATCAGTTTCCAGCAAGCAACCTCACAGGATACTGTGATCCCTTCCCAGATGAGTCTAACGAGGCACAGAGAGGTTAAGTAATTTGCACGAGGCCACACAGTGGCTAAGCTTGGGGCACGTGTTGAACATTGGGGCTTACTTCTCCCCCAAGCACCTGCCACTTTTACCAGATTCTTGGGAGACGGCTGTGAAGATGTAAACAGATGCCAAAGGCCCAAGGGTGGCCTGCCTGCACCTACAGCCCTGCTGCCCTGAAACACTGCCCATTCATTCCTCTCCAGGGCTGGGGGCCGGGGGGAGGGGCTGCCGCTGGCCCTCGCAGCTGGTGGAGCTGCGGAAGGATTTGGGCAACTGGACTGCCACTTGCTGGTTGTTTTTTTCACCGTCTGGGTGGGCGCGCGTGTTTGCAGGGTGGGTGGGGCCGGCTCCCATGGGCGCGCCCACCCTGACAGCGTGCCTGTCGCTTCCTCCACAGCCGCCTCCCCGTGCAAGATCCTCAAGTGCAACTCTGAGTTCTGGAGCGCCACGGCGGGCGGCCACTCCCCGGCCGCGGACGACGCGCCCGAGTTCTGCGCGGCCCTGCGCACCTACGCCCTGTGCACGCGGCGCACGGCGCGCACCTGCCGGGGCGACCTGGCCTACCACTCGGCGGTCCATGGCATCGAGGACCTCATGAGCCAGCACAACTGCTCCAAGGATGGCCCCACGTCGCAGCCGCGCCTGCGCACGCCGCCGCCCCCCGGGGACAGCCAGGAGCGCTCCGACAGCCCCGAGATCTGCCACTACGAGCGCAGCTTCCACAAGCACGCGGCCGCCCCCAACTACACGCACTGCGGCCTCTTCGGCGACCCGCACCTCAGGACCTTCACAGACCGCTTCCAGACCTGCAAGGTGCAGGGGGCCTGGCCGCTCATCGACAATAACTACCTGAACGTGCAGGTCACCAACACGCCCGTGCTTCCCGGCTCGGCTGCCACAGCCACCAGCAAGGTAAGGCTGGGGCTGGGGCTGGAGCTTGGGGCCCGGGCTGGGGCGGCCTGCGGGGGCCCCATCACCCAGGCCTCTGCTGTCTGCGGGGCTCAAGCTCAGCCCCCTGCCAACCCAGACGCCTCCTGCACCCACCGTGTTCTCGTCATTCTTAGTAAACAAGCAGATCGTCTGAAAGGAATGGCCTAGAGGTTCTGAGTGTGGCTTGGAGCGCGGGGTTTCTTGCACGGCCGGCCACCCCTACTCGGCGTCTGTGACCCCGGCTTCCTGGGGTCAGAAACCATCGAACGTGAATAGATGGATGTGGCTGGTTGGCTTCACCGGGCGTAACCTAACCTGGCACACACAGAGGGCGGGCTGCGAACGCACTGTCTATGGTACGGGGAAATGTTGGTTTCTGCTGTGTGCGTGTGTGCACAAGCATGTGTTTGTACGCGCACGTGGGCACACCCGTGGCCCAGGTCCACCTCCCGCACTCATTGCTAGAGGGTGTCCCATGGCCTCCCATCCAGACTCAGCCAGAGGGAGGCTGGCAGACTCGGGGTCCAGGTGATGGGGGGACACGCCTGCCTCCTCGGGGCCGGGGCCGCCAGGGCCCCCGGGGTTCCCAGGTCGGCAGGGGGTCTGTTTTCCTAGGAAGAAGGTTGCAAGGGCGCCAGGCTGCCCCTTCCCCCCGTCCCTTCCTGTCCCAGACGACAGTGAGGTGACCAGCAGCTGGGAAAATTCCTGCCACTTCCCTCTGTGTCAATGGCCCTCGCGTGCCCGCAGGGGGCCTTTTTCTGAGACCCCCAATCGCTGGGTGGAAAACAAGCGGGTCTCTGCCCCACGGAGGCCCTCACAGGCCCTCGGCGCCAGGCCTTGAAGTGGCGGCAGAGTTGTGGCCGGCACTCTCTGCCCTGTCCCCCTCCCAGCCCTATGAGGACCGAAGGGGGCCCACGTCAAGACCCACCCCCCACCCCCCGCCTTCTCTGCAGCCCCTTTACCTAGACACCTCCCACCCTGGAGCCAGATGAAGGAATGCTGGGAGCCTGCGGCTGCAGCTTCTAAATTCAGCAGCAGACCCGCTTCGGGGGGGCCCTGCCCCAGGTCCCATCCTGGCAGGAGCGCAGAGGGAGGGAGCTACCCCTCCTATCCCAGGGGGTAGAAGCAGCAAACAGGAGGCACTGTGGTTCGTGACCAGCCAGGCTGGTCCACTGCCCCCAGTGACGGGGGTGACACGGTGGAGCAAGAGCCATGAGGCCACACACACCAGGAGTCTGCAGGCGGGGACGTGTGCTCTCTGCCCTCCGCTCTGTGCTGACTCAGCCATGCTGTCTCAACCCAAAATGGGTTCCTCCTCCATTCTCGTGCCCCTCAGTCACGTGGCGGCCTTCTTCCAATGGCAGCCGTGGTGCAGGCTCACGGTGGGGCACAGGCCGGGAGTGCCTCCCTCCCAGTGGCTGTTTCCAGAAGGACATGGGGCCCTGATGCCGAGCTGGCCCGCCCAGCCCCCCTCTGCTGAGACGGCGGGGCCACCTTGATCTTTGCAGCCGGCTGAGAGCTTGGGGGCTTGGCTTTCGCTGTGTCCCCATCAGCAGGAGGCGCACAGGCCCTGCTAGAGGCCCAGCAGGGGCAGGGGCAGCGTTGGTGCCACACAGGCTCGGGCGTCGGGCAGACCGGGGCGTGTGGGCACAGGTAGGGGCGTCGTGGCTGGGTCCAGCGCCTGTGGCCCGCTCCTGCCTCTCCTCGGAGGCCTCCCTCCCGTGGCTCAGGGGTGTGTGGGTTCGCTCACTGGCTCAGCAGACGGCTCCTGAACATCTCTTGTGTGAGCCTCTGTGCTGAGGGCGGCCTGCGTCCCCCTGCTCCCAGGCTGATCACGGAGACGGGGCTGGCGTAGCAGGACGCGGAGGGCTCTGAGCAAGGCACCGGGGGAGGCCTGCTAGTCCGTGCCCTGAGCGCGCCCCCCAGGACGGGAGAGGGCAGCAGCAGAGCCAGGCCGAGGTGGGGGCGGCCAGGAACCTCCAGGGAGGAGGTGAAGCCAGGGGGCTTTCCTCGTCAGGCTGAGGAGCACGAGGGGGGGGGGTGCTTTTCAGACCCCAGGGTCCTTGCTTATCCCCATGACGGCGTGATCCAGCCGGGCCATCCTTCAGTTCTCATGGACGGTCAGAACCTGGGCTACTTTAGCCAACTTCCCACCCATGGGCATGCCTCCCAGGCCTCCCTTTCCAGCTGTGCTAGCAGCACCCACTTTACAGGTGAGCAAACTGAGGCTTATGGAGCAGAGAACCTTGGGTCTCTGCCTCCCGTCCCCTCTCCCCGTCGCTGGTCCCCCGTCACACTGCTCTGTCTCGCTGCATAATTCATCTGCCTTGTCTGTGATCCCCCCACCCCCAAACGTGACCTCCATGAGGACAGGCCTTGGGCTGTCTCCCTGTGTGGAAACAGCCCTGGTACAGGCCTGGCATGGCGTTGGCGCTACATAAACAGCAGTGGGTGAAGCCCGGGCTCTGCCCCGTACCCGGCGCCGTGGGGTGGGCCCAGGCCCCTCTGGGAAGGGGCGGGGGGGCAGCAAAGGCAAGAACGGCAGCCCCGCCCAGGCCCTGCTGGCAGCGTGCCGCCCGGCTTTCAGCAGGCCCCCTTCATGCTGTTACTTGTGGTTGAGGCCCTGGCACGGGTGCCAAGAAGAGTCAGGCGGCCTGTCAGGCTTCCAGGAGACTGTCTCCGCGAGAGATGGCGGTTACGGCAGAACCAGCCTTTCCTGTTCAGGGAGACGGTGGCACTGGGAAGGCGGCCCTGCCCCCCAGTGTCTGTGTGGCCCTGCACACGAGGCAGGGACCCCAGAGTCCCGCACCCGAGCCCCATCCTCCAGTGGCAGGACCACCCACTGCTCAGACCACCCCGGCTGGCCCACCTCCGGGCCCCTGCAGACGGCCTCACATGAGGGCAGGAGCCCTGGATGGAGAGAGGGAAGCTGCAAGAGGTGGAACCATGTGAAGTCACCGACGTCATGGGCCGGGGATGTAGAGCAACAGTAGTTGCGCACAGTTCGATGAGGAGGGCTCGGAGCAGGGTGGAGGGGCTGGGGCCCCCTGTATCTTCCCGCAGCACCCACAGAGCACCAGGTGCCCGTGGTCAGGGGGGCAGCGGCCTTAGAGGCACCAGCTGACCCTGGGAGCAGGAACGAGAGAGGCTGTGTCTCCAGCCCACACAATCCTCCTAGTTAGGAGTATAGAGGGAAGAGCAGCCAGACATCGCTGCCAGGAGGGGGTGGGGGGGTACGGCGCAGGGAACCCATGCTCACCCCCCCTCCCCCCCGGCTGTTTGTCTCCCATCCTTCTCTCAGGCCTACCACCCTGTGGGCTTGTGGCCCAAGAAGCACAGGGACTGGAAATTCAGAGTCCAATCCCAGCTGTGCTGCTTGCTGGCTGTGTGACATTGGGCAAGTCGCTTTACCTCTCTGAGCCCACGTTGCCTGGTCTATAAATCAGAGGTAACATCACCCTCCCCTGCAGTGCCACACGGGGCTAGAAGTCAGACATGGTGCCCGGGACACTGATGAGGCAAGTGTGTCCGTGTCCCTGGTTCTCAGGAGGACAGTGACTGACACAGCCCATTGGGGGCTCAGCCTAACCCTGCCCCCCGATGCAGGAAACAGTCCTCCTGGCTGCAGCCCTGGCTAGAGTCTCCCGTTCAGCCTGGAGACGGTGTCTTCTTCTTGCACACCTGCCCCCTCCAAGGCTTGGCTGAGGGCCCCTTCCGGCAGCCCACGTGGCCTCTGCTTGCGTCCTCCTGCCAAGGTGGATTCCGCCCCTTCGTCCTTTCTTTGAGCAGCAGCCTCTTCCGTGCCACCTGCTGTTATGTGTGGCCCGTGACTGGCTGTTCTTTCTCAGGAATTCTGCTGGAGGCCCACTGGCTGCGGGGGAGACGGTAATAGACGGTTGTGTACCGTATCAGTTTGCTCTTGCTCCTGTAACAAACACCACGAAATAAGTGGTTCTGACAGACAGACCTGTGTTCTCTTCCGGTTCCGAGTCGAGGAGTCTGGGACGCATCTCCGAGGGCTAACTTCGAGGTGTCAGTAGGGCGGTCTTTCTGAAGGCTCCAGGGGACAACGCGTGCATTGTCTCTTCCAGCCTTCGGGGCTGCCAGCATCCCTCAGCTTGTGGCCACATCACGCGAGTCCCTGCCTTTCTATTGTCCAATCTCCTCTGACTCCACCTTATGGGGATGTATGGGGTTGCGTTTAGGGCTCACCTAGGGAATTCAGGATAATACCTCCATCTCAGAATCCTTAACCTAACCCCCCCCTGCAAAGTGCTTTGCCATAGAAGGTCACATTCGAGGGCTGCAGGAAGGAGCCTTTATTCAGCCATTTACAGCAGATAACGAATGACCTTCTGTGTTTAATTAGCTATGCTTTTCCTTCTGTGGTTCATCTTTCTATATAGTTAATGAACTGGGGGGTTTTCGAGAGTCATGATCTAAAGTTCCTATTCTAAGTCAATTTTATGTTTTTATATATTTTCTTATTGGTTTCAGAGAGGAAGGGAGAGGGAGAGAGAGAAACATCAATGATGAGAATCATGGATCAGCTGCCTTCTGCACGCCCCCTACTGGTGATCGAGCCGGAAACCCAGGCGTGTGCCCTTGACCGGAATCAAACCTGGGACCCTTCAGTACTCACGCTGACGCTCTATCCACTGAGCCAAAGCAGCCAGGGCCTAAGTCAGTTTTTTAAAGTAAAAAAGAGTCGTTTTGCAGGAAAATACTAATCGTGCAGGTGGTGCTGAACTGGGGCGTCCTCAGGGCTCCTCGCGCCCCATCTTAGAGCATCACGGGTCGCCGTGAGCCTAGGGCTGGGCCTTGGGCCCCCCCCCCCCCCGCGGTCCCCGCCCCGCCTGACCCCTCTCTGCCCGCTTCCCCGCAGCTCACCATCATCTTCAAGAACTTCCAGGAGTGCGTGGACCAGAAGGTGTACCAGGCCGAGATGGACGAGCTGCCGGCCGCCTTCGCCGACGGCTCCAAGAACGGCGGGGACAAGCACGGGGCCAACAGCCTGCGGATCACGGAGAAGGTGTCGGGCCAGCACGTGGAGATCCAGGCCAGGTACATCGGCACCACCATCGTGGTGCGCCAGGTGGGCCGCTACCTGACCTTCGCCGTGCGCATGCCCGAGGAGGTGGTGCACGCCGTGGACGACCGCGACAGCCAGGGCCTCTACCTCTGCCTGCGGGGCTGCCCCCTCAACCAGCAGATAGACTTCCAGGCCTCCCGCGCCCCCGAGGGCCCGGCGGCGCCCGCGGCCCCCGACACCTTCCCCTACGAGACGGCCGTGGCCAGGTGCAAAGAGCGGCTGCCCGTGGAGGACCTGTACTACCAGGCCTGCGTCTTCGACCTGCTCACCACGGGCGACGTGAACTTCACGCTGGCCGCCTACTACGCCCTGGAGGACGTCAAGATGCTCCACTCGGACAAGGACAAGCTGCACCTGTACGAGAGGACGCGGGAGCCCCCCGGCCGGGCGGCCGCCGAGGGGCTGGCCCCAGCCCCCCGGCTCCTCCTGGGCAGCCTCCTGCTCCTCGCCCTGCTCCCCGTGTTCCCAGGGGCCCTTGCTGCATAGCATGGAGAGCGAGGCTGCTGCACAAGGGCCAGGCTCCCCGGGGCCAGAAGCGAGGCAGCGCCAGCTGGTGAGCTCGGGGCGGTTCCCTGGGCGCTGACTCGGCTGCTGCTGCTGGGGCTGGGGCGGCCCCTCGCCCTCCCGAGGGCCCCGACACACTGTGGTGACCCACTGGTGCTGTGCCAGCCGTGACAGTGCAGCTGAGTGACGGGAGAGCTGTCCCCCCACCCCCACCCCCCACCCTGTGTGAATGTGCACATCCGAGCCCCCGGGCTGGAGCCCCGCCACAGACACTGGGAAGGTCACGCCAGCGCCTCTCCCGCCCCGCGATGCACTGAACGCCCGGCGACTGCTGCACGCCCGCCGTCCGCGCACACTTACACGAGCACACTCGCACACACTGAGCCTGCAAGGGCCGGGGCACCCTCGCGGCTGGACCCCCGGGCAGGGCCTCCTGTCCCCGGGGTCTCAGGGCACCCAGGCCCCTGCCCTCCCGGGACAGTGCAGGTTGGCACGTGCTCCGAGCGACGCCACTCATGGGCTTGGTGCCCTTCTCCCACTGCCCCCTCCCCCACTGTGCTTAGGAAGTCGAGTTTCTAAATGTCTACACAGAGAACAACCCTTGGACTTATCATCCTTCCTGCCCAGCAGGTGGCAAGAGCCCGGGCAAGGGGCTGGGGCCGCAGGGCGGGGGGCCTGGTGGATGGGGCCAGCTGGCCTGCCCTGATCCTCTAACTCGCTCCCCAAACCTGCTCCTCCCGTCCGTCCGGGAGGGACGCGGGCTTAGCCGGCCTCGCAGCCCTGAGCAGCCTTGGCAGGGTCCCCCTCTTCATCGGATCCCTTCCCATGAGCCCCCAGGCCACACAGCCAGGGGAGACCTCCCGCTGGGAGCCCAGGCCAGTCCCGCCTCTGCTGCTGCTCCAGGGGCCCCCCCGCCAGCTGGGCTCCTCTCCCCAAGGTGCTGCCAGGTCCCGGGGGAGCCCCGGCCCTCATTGCCCGGCCTGCCGGCCCCACCCACCCCCTGCTGTCCCCAGGGACCTCTCATACACTGGCCCAGGAGGCTGTGGACCTGTCCCGCCTCCCCCTCCCAGAGGTCCCCTCTGCCAAACCCTCGGCGGGCGGGCGGGCACATGGGAGGCCCCGCTGGCCTGCAGACAGCCCCTGGTTGGAAGGAAAAAGTGAAGCACTTTATTTTGGTTGTGGTTGCTCTCGCGTCTGCTTGGAAGCGGGGACCACCCCCCCCGCCCCCACTGCGTCCTCATGTCTGCGACCTGTGTGGAGGGCCCCGCGTGTACATACTGTAAATTATTTATTAACGGTTACATGCAAGTAAAGTTTGGGTTTTGTTTTGTTATTTGCCTTTGGACTTGAGTGTTGGAGTTTGTTTTCTGGGACAGAAGGTGTGTCTTTGGTGGTGCGTGTTCCCCTGACAATGTTTGGGGGGCGGTTAGCACGTATGTGTGCGTGCATGCGTGTGTGCCTGTGTTGTAAATGTGTGCAGAGGACACAGCAAGTTCACCATCAGCGCCCCTGCTCCTCTAAAATTACTCTTTATCCTCTCGACGGGCTGCTTGGGGGCGGGAGGGTCTGGTCCCCTGGCCCTGAGGTGGAACCATCGCAAGGAACGCGTGCCCTCGGGCCTCGGGTGTGCTGGCCTGAGACCCAGGATGACTCCTTGGAGGTCAGTCTGGAAGCTCAGGCCTGGGCCTGTTGCTACCACCCTCTCCCATGTCCCCCCGTCACTTGCAGCCTAGGAGGAGGGTGGTGACCCCCATCACCACCCACCAGTGTGAGGAGGGCCAAGGCTTGCTCGGGGCCAGGTTCCCTGCTGGTGGTCACTCCACCTCATCCTGTAAAACTATCCAAAAAATGAGCCAGAGACACATTCGCGCCCATTTCACAGATGAAGAAATGGAGGCTCGCCCAAGATTCCTTAGCCAGGGCAGGGCCCAGATGTACAGCTTCGGTCCGTTCCTGCTCTCGGCCACTAAACGCCATGGGTCTGAGGAGCAGCCCAATGAAGCCTGGCCACGTTCCAGCACATGGGTCCCCGTTCCGACCTGTGACCCCGGGTGAGTCTGAGCCTGCGTCCCCATCTCTGTGAAGGGAGACGTGCCTGCCCCCTAAGTCTGGTGGTGATTCACTGAGTTGAGCTGGGGCCACGGCCTGACACACAGCAGTGTCCGGAGCTGGCGATGTCCCTGTCCCGGGGCAGGAGTGGTGGAGTGAGACAGGCCGTGGGTGGGAGGAGGAGGGAGAGGGCCACACAGGGCCTGGGTGCTCGGGAGGGACGGGAACCCAAAGGCCGTTGAGGGGAGGAATCTGGAATGAGCATGTGCACCGGTTCCAACCTCAAGAGAAAGGCTGAAAGTGGGGGGAACTTTCCAGAACCCCACTCTGCTATTTCCATAGAAAACTTGATGGTATGGACAAAGCAAGGCCAAAACATACTCACATGTCCTACCCAGTCGCCCAAACTGTCGGTCCCCATGGCCCAGCCCCCCCCTCCCCCCAGCAGTAACCGGGATGAAGTAACCACAGATGGGGTGCAGCTGGGCACTTGGCCAGCACAGAACAGATTATGGAGAAGCTGGGCACACGGGATTTTTTTTTTTTTTTTAAACAACCTTGTTCACCATCAGATGAAAACGCCGCGTTCCCTGCCAGGGATATTCTCGGTTTGGCGCCTGTTCAGGACCCTCCACTTAGGCCGGGATTCCTTCCCCAGCACCTTGCTACCAGTTGCTCTCGTGAACGTGGAAAAGTGCATGTCATGTGCGTGTGGAACACAGAGTTGGAGCCATGTGGTGCCGGGCTGGGCTGGGTGGGAGCAGGGTCCCCGTGCCAGCGCGCCCGAGGCCAGTCAGTCCACGGTGAGCGAGTTTGCGGGGGGGGGGGGGGGGGGGGGGGGGGGGGGGGGGGGGGCAGAGGGGGGCGCTTGTAACCTTTGGTGGGGGAACTGGAATTTATAAGAAGACAGGAGAGAATCCTGTTAAAAACAAACGAGGGGCATTTATAAGAAAGGGGGGCTGAGCCTGGGTGAAAAGAATTAGCACGGGAGGCGGGGGTGAGCGGCAGGAGTGGGGCTCATCGGAGGGGTGCCAGGCAGGGAGTGGCGGGGAGCAGGGGGGTGGTCTCGGACGGCAGGAGCACTTGGCGCTCCAACTGGCTCTGCCCCGCCGCTTGCTGTGTGGTCCGCCTTGGATTTTTGGAGGCTTAGATGCCTTATTTGTAAAATGGAATTATGAGGACCTACCTCCCAAGGTCATTCTAGAAACCCGATGAGCTCATGCTCCTAACCCGCCTGGCACCGGGCGCTGGTGCGGCCCAGGGAGGCCCCCGGGGACGGCGGTCCCCTCCCTCCGCCAGCGCGTGTGAGGCTTTACTGGGTCCACAACCCTCTCCCGACCACTTGTGCTGGGGGAGTGGAGCAGGCTGCCTCGCACTCTCTTTGCAGGGACAAGTCCGTGAACACACGGTTGTGTCGTGGAAATGCCCCATCGTGACCAAGGAAGTGGGTCAGAGGTTGGGAGGGAGCCTGGCCGGTGTGGCTCAGTGGTTGAGCGTCAACCCATGAACCAGGAGGTCACAGTGAGATTCCTGATTGCGGGCTCGATGCCCAGTAGGGGCGTGCAGGAGGCAGCCGATCCACGATTCTCTCTCATCATGAATGTTTCAGCCTTTCCCTCTCCCTTCCTCTCTGAAATCAATACAAAAAATAAAAATAAAAATGACAATAGAGCGCACCCTGGCCTGCTGGGGAGACAGCTGTGATGGAGGGGAAAGCGGGGGGTGGAGGGGGGGCATCCGAGTTCCAGGGGCTCCGATGATCTCAGGGAAAGGACAGGAAGGGGAACCAGAACAGCAGGGTCCCCGGGTGGCAGCTCCGAGGGAACTAAGCGTGACCATAAACAAGACTCGGCAGATGCATCAGAGGAGGGCGGGGGGGGCCGCAGGGCGGGGCGTGGAGAGGGGGCAGCGGCCTGGGGCGGAGGTCTGACTCAGGCACCCGAGGTCGCAGGAGCACTTGGCCAGGAATCTTAAGAGTTAAGGCGAAGGTTGTGGGGGCCCAGCAGAGGGTCCTCAGGCTGCCTCACAAATGAGAGGGGGGAGAGGCTGGGCCCAGAGGGGGCTGAAGCCTGTGCACCCCCCACCCCCAGGCTGGAGGTGAGGGTGAGGTCCTAAGGAGGCTGGGACACGGCTGTCAGCACTGTGCCCAGGCCTCACCTGGCAGCCTCTGCCCCTCTCCTGTGCCATGTCTGCAGGGATGAGCTTTCTCCACACACAGGCTCTGCAGCCAATGGGATAAGGGCTGGGCCTGCGGGCCAGGCAGGCCGTCTGCAGGAGCCTGCCGCCCTCTGCTGGAGTTATTCTAGAACCACACGCACTCGGGATGGAGCCAACCCCAAACACAGCCTCGGTCACCCCGCCACAGCCTGCCTTGTAACAACACCCAGGCCTGCCACCTCCCAGGCCAGCCCTCCCGAACCCACAGTCCACACGCAGCAACCAGCACCCTGGCCCCCCACCCACCTCCTGGCTCTCTTCTCCCGGATCTTTCCTCACCTGACATTTGTCCTTTTCTGTTGGGTCTCCCTCCACAATCCTCCCCTCCGAGGGCAGGGCCTCCTCCTGGTCCGTTCGGCCTGTGGCCTCAGCTGCTCGGGATCTGGGTCCAGGGAAATTCTTCCTGTGTGGGCCACGCTGTATGCCCCCCCCGTCCTGAGCTCCTTGAAGGTTTGGGCTGGACTTGGGCTGGAAGCAGGCCTCTTCCTTGGGCCTCGGGGAGCTGGCCTTCCTGGGATGGCCCTGGAGTGAAGGCTGCTGGGCACACGGCCAGGGGGGCCCGCCCTCCAGGCCAGCAAGTTCTGCACCCCTCTTCCCAGACCTCCCCTCCTTGACCCCACCTCTCTCAGCCAGGACTGAGGAACATGTCACTCTCCTGGTGGCCCTCAGGGTGTAGAAACCTGCTCCCCGTCTGCTTCCGCTCTCACTTAAAAACCTCAGGAACCACAGAACCAGAGCCATAGACGCATCGGACAGACTGTCCAACCTCTGAGGAAAGGCGGGGGTGAGGGGGGAAGAGATCAACCAAAGGACTTGTATGCAAGCTTATGAGCATGACCCATGGACACAGACGGGGCGGGGGAGAACAGCTGAGGAGAGGTCAATGAGGGGGGAAGGAGACTTATGTAATATTTTAAGCAATAAAGAATTTAAAAAATTAAAAAACAAAAAAACCTCATGAACCCCAGAGGCTGCCTCCTCCGTGTGCAAATGATGACAAGGCCACCTCCCCAATCACAGGCAGGGAGGGACCACATGGGGGACAACGTGGACTCTCCTGCTGAGCCCTCCCAGCACCCCCAGCCCGCAGGCCACCAGGGCGCATGTGCTCGGCGAGAACTGAGCGTCTTTAATGACCGTTCACGAAAGAAACAAAAAAGTGGGGGGAGGGGGGGGAGGCCTCTGGAAACTTGCGACAATACAGATTTATTTTTTAAAAAATGGTTAAAAACCAAGAGACCATGTGTGAACCCTCCCTGGGTCGCTGGCCCCGAGTAGCTGATGCTTCTTCCGTCCTGGAGGTGAGGAGCCCAGGTCACGGACTGGTCCACGCTCCCACACAAAGCCGGGTCACACGGCCACGGAGCTGGGCAGGGAAACCCCGCCGCCCCGTCGAGGGCAGGGGCCGCCAGGGCCCAGGTTTCTGCAGGAGAGAGCAGGACCGGCCGGGCCCTGCTCCTTTAAGAGCCGCAGGTCGGAATCGGAGCCCAGGCTGCTCTGGCGTTTCATTCGGTGAGCTTTCTGTGGGCACTAACGGAGGGCTTGCGTCCATGCCAGACGTGCGAGGCCCGGCCCGGAGTTGGGGGGGGTTTGGGAGGGGGGAGGCGCGTGGGGAGCCTCCTTCTTCCAGTAAAAGGCGGGCGTTGGCAGGAGGCCGCTGAGAAGCTGGGCAGCTCCGTCGCTGTTGCAAATCATAACAAGCCGATGATTGCAGCACTTGTTCTCGTCTCCCCAAGTCGGTCCACCAAGCGTGGACTGCAACGAGGCAGAAGGTTATCGGCGGGAAGGACCTCCACTCTTCTCTCGTTTTTCTCTCTTTTTCAATCCTCACCCGAGGACATTTTTCCATTTTTTTTTTTTTTTTTCTTAAATATATTTTATTGATTTTTTACAGAGAGGAAGGGAGAGGGATAGAGAGTTAGAAACATGGATGAGAGAGAAACATCGATCAGCTGCCTCCTGTACACCCCCTACTGGGGATGTGCCCGCAACCAAGGTGCATGCCCTTGACCGGAACCGAACCCGGGACCTTTGGGTCCGCAGGCCAAACGGGCCAGGGCCTTCCTTTGAGTCTTTCGCTAAGAACTTCGCACAGTAAACCCCTGGCTCTGCTCGGCGCCCAGGCCACGCCGAGCGAGGCCCCGCAGCCAGGTCTCCTGGACGTCCCGAGGATGAAGAGCGTCAGAGATGAGGAGTTTGGTGTCCCGGTCACTGAAGTATCAGAAACCGCGCCCCCACCTCCCACCTCCCACCTCCCACCTCCCACCAGGGTCTGGCATGCTTCCAGCCCTGCTTGGTTGGCCGGGATCCCCGCCCGCTCGCCTGGGCCTCCCTCCGTCTGGGCCTCGCAGGCCGGCGCTGGGCCTGCCCCGTGCCAAATTGCTAGAGCTAACATTCGTGTCAGTGTTTCCATTATAAAACGCTCTCCCCCTTCAAGAACACATAACCCAACTGTTAACTCGCCCTCGGGGCCGGGCCGTGGGCTGGCAGACGCTGTGTTTTTTTTTCCTACTGAGAGAGGGCCTGGGGGACCCCTGTGGATGGGCAACCCCCCAACCCCCCGCCCCCCCATCACCTGCGGCTCCCCCAGTCATCTCACCAAGTGCGGGATGTAGGCTCAGAGACCTACATGGCTCCAACCTCAGCCATGGCCACTGGGAAGCCTTAGAAACCCGTGGTGTGAGGTCCCGATCGCAACAGCAGGGGGCGCTGTGCCGGGGAAAACACGTAAAAGGCTCCACGTCACGCTGTCCAACAACCCGCGCGACTGAGGGGGGGGAAGAAGGGTGAGGGGAGAGGAGGTGCGGCCAGTCCCAGTTCACCCCCGTGCACTGCGTCATCTTCGCCCGCATCTAAAACCCCAGGCGACCCTTTCAACATACAAGAATCAAAGTGCATCCGTCTTACAATGTAGGAAAATTTAATACATACTCTATAAACAACATTATTTACATCAGAAATCACCAGGACTGTGGCATTTCTCACAAATATAAATTAATTACTGTTTAGTCAACAGGTTTGAAAAGTCCACAATTTTACAAGAAAGAAAAAAAAAACAAAACAAAACACCACGCGTCCCCAAACGCGGGGGGCGCAGGTGGACTAAGCAGCCTGGACCTGCGGCCTGGCGCTCCTCGCCCGAGGCGGCCCCCAGACAAGCCGGAGGCCTGGCCGGGGTTTGGTCTGCGGGATTTCGGCGTCGTTGTCGCCATGAGAATTACCGCGTCTGCACCGCACGTCCTGATGCGGCCATCAGACACCAGGCCGCACGGCTGCAGCGCGATGGGAGAAGGGTCTGGCTTCGGGGGAGCTGGGCCCTCAGGAGGGCCCCTCGGAGCCTGGCTGTGTCTCTTCAGGTGCCTTTGGGTTCGTGGGTGCGTTCCAGGGCGACAGGAGACGGTGTTAGTCCTGGTTTATGTTCGGGTTTCAAGCGAGCTACCTCCCTCCTCCGCGATCCTGCTCTCTCTTCCCAATTCGGGAATCTGCCGGGTGCCGGGGAAGCCATCCTCACGGGGTCCTGGGCCGCCGCTCCCACCCACGGGGAGAGACGTCCCCTCTCCCCCACCCCCCGTGCAAATCTCGGGTTTGATCTGAGTGCACAGCATTCACACCGACTTGGGTCACTGAGGAGGGGACCCCCTCCTCCCGCACGCCCTGCAGACGCCCTGCGACCCCTCCAGGCGATGCCTGCAGGGGGACACTGCAATTTGATAATCGAGCTAACACTGATCTGGCCGATACTGCCTCTTGCTACATCATATGGCACTCAGAGTCCTCACTGCAAACAAAAGGGGGTTCCTTTGTCCCCATGATGCGACATCTTGGGGAATACCATCTCCCATCGACAAAAGACGTCCCTGACATGCAGGGCCTCCCACTGGCCTCTTCGTAGCAAATGGAAACGTCGTGCTACCCGAGGATGTGACGTGTCCCCATGTCCCGCAGGGGAAGACGCTGGGGCTCATCCCCGCCCCCCCTCCCCCGTGCATCACTCAAGGCCCTGGCGGGTCAACCCCACCTTCCTCTTTGGGGCAACCAAACATGGGGCAGGATTAGAATCGTCAGCAAGGAGCAGAGACCTGGTCTACCTCCCCCCACTGAGCGGTCACAGCGCCTCCTGGAGGATGGCTGCAGTCAGGGCCTCCTGGGCTGTCCCCGGGCTCCGCCTCGGCTGGGCGTGCCTGGCACAGGTCTGGCGTGAAGAACCCCAACTAAGTAACGGGAGGCAGCAGTGGGGAGGCGGAGGGCCCAGTGGCTTCCAGCACCAGCTGCGAGGACCCACACTCTCCTCTGGAAGCCCCCTGGCCAGCCCCCTGGCAGCAGGGAGCCATGGCCACCAAAGCCACGCCTGCTTCCCAGGGGGATGCAACTCAGGGGTTCGCTAGCAAAGGGGTGCTGCCCGGGGCCAGGCAAGCAGGGGTCAGGAAGCGCCTGCAGGCCAGTTCCAGGAGGTTAACGCTGCGTATGGTGGAGGGGTCACCAGCTCCCGGCCGGGACACCCATGGGAACAGCACGTTCCAGGCGGTCATCCTGCCTCCATCCAGGGAGGCCTGGGCTAGGCCAACAGTACCGAGGAGCTGTGGAAGGTGAAGGGGACAGCAGGCCCGGCTCGGGAACACGACAGGAGCCTGCCTAACCGACACCACACCTGCCTCCCGCCTCCTCGCACGCTGCCTACAGCTCAGTCACCTGTCCCTGGTCGCCTGTCTTGGGAAGAAGGGACTCGGCCTGTACTGAGCTGATCTCACGGTAAGAGAAACCGATTCAGTTCCAATGACAACACAGGTTAACAACCGACTTCTCGCCTGCCCCCACCCCCCCACGGGTATCAGGAGATGTGACTGTCACCGCTTCTTTCCACTCTGCAAAGGAAACTAAAATGCCATCGGCAAATGCTGGCCTAGCACAACAATGGCAGCTCCCCCACTTGCTGGCGCTGCCACCCCCCTGGGGACCCCTCTCCCACCAGCAGGCCTGCCCCTGCTCCCCCACCCCCACCGCTGGGTCCTAGAGTTCTACTTCCTGTCCCAGGAATCAGAAGTCCTCAGGGACTCATGTCCGGCCACACGCCCCCCACCCTGCCCACTCCCAACCCAGCCAGACCCACGCCTTCTCCAGACTCAGCCCTCGAGGCAGCCGCACCGACCTCGCCCTCCGGCCCAGCGGGCCGGGGAGGTCACAGCTTTGAAATGTACAGACAGCGTGGAAAATTAGTGTTTGTGGGGAAGGGGCCTCTCTCTGCCCCCTCACCCCCTTCGATGCAGGTGTCACAGAGACCCGGGGTATCACCTGTCCCCAGAACACATTCAAGGGGTGCACCTGCGCCCCCACTTCAAGTCCTACGACACGAGACCCCGCCCACTTGACCCCCCGCCCCCTCTCCCATCAGCAGCATCGTCGGTCACCGTGACCCACACCACGCACGGTCCAGCAGTCCCAGCAGCCCTCACGCCCACCTTCCGCCCTGGACCCTGCGCCCAAGGCCTGGGCAGCAACCCTGACAATGAAACATTCGCACCTCAGATCCCTTCCTCCCTCCCTGGGGAAACAGCCGAGAGGCTGGTACACAAAAGTCACTCTTCCTCCGGGCACCCCTCAGTGGGAGGCCAGAGCAGGCTGGAGCGGATGGGGTGCCTTGAGCAGGAGGGGCGACCAGACCGAGCCCCCACTCCCGGAGGCGCCCCTCGGCCGGCGAGCTGGCGGCGGCAGTGTGTCCAGAATCTCCACTTACGGTCTAGGTAACTGGCTCCCGTCGGGTCAGACCACAACCACCCGGGTGCTGACGACTCCCGCCTGCCCCTTCCTCGCGGGCTGTCCTCTATGTTTTCCGAACGTTCCAGTTATAATCTGGGTTGTTCTTCTGTTCTAGGGATCTCTCCAGAGGAGACCTGTGATCCAGCGGGGACTTGGAGTCGTGAGGCGATTTCTGCGACGGGGGCGAGCGAGGGTCGGAGACGGCGGGGTGCAGCGGGGGCAGGGGCTGTTTGTAGTCCCCCAGTTTGTCTGTGTGGAAGGAGCGGTAATGGTCTGAGGGTCCCTGGCCGTGGTAGCCCATCGGGGGGCGGTGGTCAGACATCCGTCGGAAATCCTGCTGGTGGTAGTTCTGAGGCCGGAACTCGTCCGATCGCCTGCGCTTGGAGTCGTGGTGGTGCCTGCAACAGAGACGCAAGAATCAGCTGGAGGCACGGCCAGGTGCACACACACCCCCCCCCTCGCCCTTGTCCAGGGCTCTTCCTCAGGCGCTCACTTCCAAAGGACTCACAGCAAGTGCTCACATCACCAGGAACCAGAACAAAAGTCAACCACCGCCCGCCAGCCTGGCTCGGGGGCTGAGCATCGACCTATGAACCAGGAGGTTACGGTTCGATTCCTGGTCAGGGCACATGCGGGCTTGATCCCCAGCTGGAGGATTTCTCTCTCTCTCTCTCTCTCTGCCCCCCCCCTCCTTTCCTCTCTGAAAGCAATAAAAAATATACATGTATAATTTGAAAGTCACCACAAAGCGACACAAGCCTCATTAAGCGGCCATGAAACCAGCAGCACTGGAATCTCTGGTGGCTCTGCACACGTGTTCTCCCTGCGGAAAACCAGCAAGAAGACCCTCACGCATTCCCATGCCCCGTGGCCCAGCCCAGGAGGAGAAGAGCCACGGGACTGATTCTGGAACTTCTGAGCAACAGCAAGAGCCACAACCCACCTATTCAACCACAGGTGAAGGGCTAACTATTGTACGCACCGCCCTCATCTGTGTGGCTCAGTGGGTAAGCACCACGCACCAAGAGGTTGCCGGCTCAGTTCCTCGGCAGGACACGGGCCTGGGTTGCAGGCTTGACCCCCCCGTAAGGGAGAGTGTGGGAGGCAGCCAACCAGTGTTCCGCTCTCACATCGACGTTTCTCTCTCTCCCTCGCCCTTGCTGTCTCTCTAAAAATCAACAGAAATCTATTTTTTTAAATGGGCTCAGTGCAAAAAAAAATAGTAAACGTTTTCTGTGGGACCACGGTAAACTGCCTGTTATCCTGGTAGAAGAGAACTGTTACAAATCAACAACGGAAACGACAATCCAATTCAAAAGTGGGGGAGAGACTTCGCTAACCACCCCTCAAGCATGGGAAGGGATGCTCACCACCCTTAATGAACGTGACTCCTCAGAGAAATGCAAACCAGGACCACAACGAGCTACTGCCCCCACCACTAGGATGGCTGCGTTTTTTAGAAAGCCAGAAAACTAGTTTTGGCGAAGACGGGACGGGGGTGGGGGTGGGGAGAGGGATTGGAACTCACACACACTGCTGGTAGGAATGCAAAGTGGCTGGGCCTGTGCGGAAAAGGAGTTAGGTGGTTCCTAAACAGTTAAACACAGAAGCACCACATGACTAAGGAGTCCACCCCCAGGTGCGCAGCAGAGCTAAGGTAGAAGCAACTCAGACGCCGAGCGACGGGCGGACGGGCGAACAGGTAATCAAAAGGCAGCACCCGCGTACAACAGAATGTTACTCAGCACAGACAGCAATGAGGTCTGATACACGAGGGTGAGCCTCCACAGGCTAAGTGCTCAAAGAAGGCAGTCACAGAGGCCACATCCTGACTGACTCCATTTATGCAAAATATCCAGAATAAATTCCCAACAATGAGTACACGCTGGTAGCGGCCAGGAGCCGGGGAGAAGGCAGAATGGAGGCTGACTGGTAGTGGTTCCGGGGTTTTCTCTGGGGTGATGGCAGTGCTTTGGAACTTGACAGAGGTGGGTTGTACAGATATCACTGAACTGTTCATTTTAGAATATTAATTTGGTCTGGCCGGCATAGCTGGACGTCATAGGTTGACGCCCACGAACCAGGAGGTCACAGTTCGATTCCCAGTCAGGGCACATGCCCGGGCTGTGGGCTCGATCCCCAGTGTGGGGCATGCAGGAGGCAGCCGACCCACGATTCTCTCTCATCATCGATGTTTCTATCTCTGCCTCTCCCTTTCTCTCTCTCAAATCAACAAAAACATATTTAAAATAAAATAAGAGAGATCATTTAGGCTATGTGAGTTTCACCTCTATGAGAAGAGAGAAAGAGAAAGAGGTGGATGGTGACTTCAGGCTGCAGTCAAGGTGGAGGGCTGGGGGCTAGACTGACCCTCCTGCCGGAAACAACCAGAAAGAGACAAAACGTATGCAACACAGGTTTTCAAGACCCACGGCAGATGTAAGGCAGACACCAGTGGTCCCTGAGGCGTGGGGCGCTCATGCGGTGAGCCTGTCACCGCCCTGCTTGCTGCTGCAGCTGTTCCCAGGCCTCGGCGCAGGGGAGGGGAGACCGAAGCCCAGCAGACGTCCTGAGCTGAGAGCCCGGGTGTGAGCAGAACCGCAGCAGCTGGAGTTGGCAGGATGGAGGCAAACCAGAGTTCTGCTCGGAGCAGCTCAGGCCTCTGCAGAGGGTCTCCCTTGAGTCCTCAGTGAACACCGCTCAGAGTGCAGAAGTGAGGAAAGCGGAGAACCCATGGGCTCCTTATGAGCCAGAGACTGACCCGCACACCTGCCACTGGAGGTCCCCCAACTATCCACTCCGTCCGTCCGGGTGCCCACCCTGGGCCCGGGCCCGTGATGCCGAACCCACCGTTCTGCTTAGCTGACGATTCAGGGGCCAAATCAAGCATCACCAGCTCCACCCACCTCTTCCTCAGCCCCAAGAGAAGCTCAGAAACCCCTGCTACTCATCTGGTCCCTCCCAACACGGCGAAGATGCCGCGGCGGCACGAACGTTTGCTCCGTCTCGGGACCGCATCTGGGCGCGTGATGAGATGGACACACACGTGTGTGTCGCCCGCCTCTCCCCCTCATACACGGCGAGGCTCCTGGCAGAAGTCGGCTCCGCCCGTGTCCCTCCGCATACCTGTCGTAATAGTCTCTGTGTCCCCGGTGGTCTCGGTCGCTGTACTGGTCGTAGGGCCTCTTCCGGGACAGGCTGTTGGGCCGGTAGCCGGAACGGTGGCTGTCCATGTGCCGCCGGTCCCCGTAGTGGTGGTCCTTGTACCAATGCTGTTCATACTGGTGGTGCCTGTCACTCCCCCAGGGCGGGTTGCTGTTGCCTCCGCCGTAGCTGAACTTCCGTTCCCGCTGCCAGTCTCCTCGATCTGCGGAAAAGCAAGTGTGTCTCATGACTGCGAGGGGTGACCAAGTCCCACTTCCGCTGCAGCTTAAACGGAAAGGCTGCCACGACACGTGTTATAAACAGACATCGAATTTCCTCCTTGTTGCTTGCTGCTGCTCACACGCCAGTCATGAGTCCCACCATGCCTTCCCGCAAATCTTAAGGCACAAGAAAATTCACTGCCTTTCGCCTTCTGAGGTGTTAAGAACTATTGCTTCTTAGTGTTCACCTGCTCACCTTCCGACTTGGGTTAGAGCATTAGAATGAGATGTCACTCAAAAACCAAACATTAGCCCAGCCAGCATGGCTCCGTGGGTGAGCATCGGCCTAGGAACCAGGAGGTCACGGTTCGATTCCTGGTCAGGGCACATGCCCGGGTTGTGGGCTCGATCCCCAGTGGGGGGAGTGCAGGAGGCAGGCAATCAGTGATTCTCTCCATTCTTCTCCAAAATCAATAAAAATATACTACTAAAAAGAAGGCCAGATAAACAAAAAAAGAACCTGTTTAATGACATCAAAGAGCCGCCAAAGCAAAAATCAGGACTAGAAGGAATAAAATTCTAAAGAGCAGAAGACCCCGCCCTGACCGGTCTGGCTCAGTGGATAGAGCGTCGGCCTGTGGACTCAAGGGTCCCAGGTTCGATTCTGGTCAAGGGCATGTACCTTGGTTGCGGGCACATCCCCAGTAGGGGGTGTGCAGGAGGCAGCTGATTGATGTTTCTCTCTCATCGATGTTTCCAACTCTCTATCCCTCTCCCTTCCTCTCTGTAAAAACTCAATAAAATATATATTTTTTTTAAATAAAGAGAAGTCCTCACAGAGGGAAGGGCCAACTTCTGCAGCCTCTGGGGACGCCTGTGACTCTGAGTTCTGGCCAAGGACACGGCTGGAGAAACAGGCACCAGCTGAACCAAGGCTGTGGTGTGTCAGCTTCCACGTCTCTCTCCACGCGTGGAGCACAGTCTTTATTCAAGAAGTCCCCACGGCAAACTGAGGTGGGTGCTTCCTTACAAAGTTTAACGCCGAATCACCGACAGCCCGGCCACTCCCCTCCCAGGTCTGCACCTAAAGGAACTGAAAACTGGCGCTCACATACTTGCACACAAGTTGCCATAGCGGTATTTTTCACCAACGGCCAAAAACAAAACCAAGACCAAATGCCCATCAGCGGATAAACGAGCTGAGGTGCTTCCACAACGGAACGGTATTCAGCCACAAAGGGGAATCGAACACGGACACATTACATCATGGATGAACCTTGGAAAAATGTTTCGCCAAGTGAGAGAATTCAGACTGATACTGTATGTTTCCACATAGAAGGGCCCAGAATACATAAACCCTGGGAGACAGGAGACAGACTGGTGTCTACCGGGGCTGAGAGGAGGGGAGATGAGAGAAACTTAACCGGTATGGGATTTCCACGTGGGAGCCTGGGAATGTTCTGGAAGTCGGTAAACGTACTGGTTGCACAATATGATGAATCCACTAAATGCCACTAAATTGGCCATTTGAAATGGTTACGTTCACATTGGGTGTGTTGCTTTTTCCCCTCATTTTGTAAGCCCGTAAAGCCAACTCGTTCCTTTTAACTGATAATAACAGAGTAGAGACGTCCTATTACTCATCTAACCTTTCTCCTGTTAATGGACATTCAAGTTATTTCCAGACTTTTGCCATTCTAAGGCTGGAACTCGTACATGCGTGCTTCATTACCACAGGACAGGCTCCCGGAAACGGTTTTAAATTATTTCAGATTATTTTCTGAAAAGACTGTAGCAATTGACACGCGGCAACTTGTGTATATACCACATTTTAATTTTTACTCATCTGAATGGGCAAAAAAAAAAAAAGGGGGGGGGGGTTAGCTTATTGTTGCTTTGATTTACATTCCCTAGTTAGTAGCAACTTATTAGCCCTCTTGCCCTACTGGCTGTTTGAATTTCCTCTTCCGTATGAATTCCATATTCCTACCCTTGGCCCGTTTTTTTTCTTTTCTTTTTTTTAAAGCAAGTAACAAAGATGAATCAGCTTTACTCTTTAAACCTCAGCTTAGCATTCTATATTTAAACAGTTGTCAAAACTCGCTCCGTTGCCAGCATTCGTGCACAGCTGGAGGACATCCTCCGTTTATATTAAACCTGAAATGTGTTCCCATGGACGCATTAATATCACTACTAAGCATCGAAAAAAGTGAACAGGGCTCCATTTTTCTAGCAGGTCATCCCCCTTTTTATCAATTTATACTAGGGCTCGCACTTTCCACAGCGACAGCTTTTTAGCCATTTAACTGTCATGCAGGATGTAAATTGTTCCCCTCAGCCTATCGTTTGGAGACTATATTCTTGTCAAAGTTGAAAGAACATCCTTTTACTGCACGTGGCCAGCCCCCACGCACACAAATTAAAACAGAAAGAACATCCTTCCGGATCTTTACTTCATGATCTCATTAGGAAAACCAAGAGGACAATAAAACGATGGTCCAACGTCAGCCCAGCCCAGCCCAGCCGGGGTGGCTCAGTGGTTGAATGTCGACCCAGAAACCAGGAGGTCACAGTTAGATTCCCCATCAGGGGTACGTTTCTAGGTTGTGGGTTCAAACCCCGGTAGGGGGCGTGCAGGAGGCAGTCGATGGGTAGTTCTCTCTCATTGCTGATGTTTCTCTCTCTCTCCCCTCTCCGGTCTTCTCTATCAATAAAAGAATTTTTTTTTCTTTTAATACAGCACAAAAGCCTACCTGCTGCCTCTGGAACACAAATGACTGCTCTTTCGTCGCCTCTGCTAACAAGTCCCGCTCATGACCCACCTGCATTACTGAAGTGTCTCTTGTTGAGGTGGTTGTAGCTGTCCCTCGGGTGCCCATGCGCCTGCGGGCCGTGGGAGGAGGGCAGGTGAGACTTCTGAGGGTGAAGGCTATGCGGGGTATGGGGCTGGGACAGCAGCGAGTCCCGGCTCGAGCCCGAGGCCTCTGGTCGAAATGGCTTCTTACCACCCATCACATCATCTTTCTTCTTTTGCTCCTGGAGAAGAAAAGGACACCGGACGCTCAGGGTCCCCGGCTGGCTGCCCAAGGACGGCATCAAGGTCACCACCTTCAGGGTCCCCTCTGGTCCCTGCTGGCTTCTGACCTGCCATCTACTACCCTCCTCCCACAACGAGCTCACCCACTCCACTGAGCTCCCACAACGGGCAGCTCGGAGCTCACCTGCTCTGACCACCTCGGCCAGGGGTGGGGAACCTTTCCTCTGCCAAGGGCCATGTGGTTATTTCTAACATAATACAAAATTATCAACTTAAAAATCAGCCTGCTCTATGTGGTCAAACATTTCATTAACTCGCCCCTAATGCCTTGGCAGGGCCAGACCAAACGATTTGTGTGCCTTATACAGCCCATGGGCTGGACGTTCCTCACCCCTGGCCTAGGCCAACCACACCGACAAGAACCTGCAAGAACACGGGTGTGGGCTGCTACATGTCACCACACGGGCCATGGACGGGCGCGCGGGCTGTCAGCGTCCTCGGACACTCCTCTTCCATGTGAAACCACTGACTTTCATGGGCGAACTAAGCATCGGGCCCCGACTAGTCCAGGGAAACTAGCTCCCGTTCTACAGGCATCAACCTAAGCATCTCCACGTCTGTATAATACACTTTACCACACGAGCAAAGCCTTCACCATCAAAACAGCAGAAAGTGCAGTAAGAAAGAAAGAAGAGATGAAAGGTGACTAAAAGTCTCACCGGCAAAAAAAATTTATAGGAATAATTTGCTCCGTGTCTTTCCAAGCCATTTTGTGTTTTTTTAATACGTACGTGTATCAAACAAAAATACTGCTTGGTATCATTTTTCACTTAACAAATCATGAAAATCTCGCGTGAATACGTATTTCCACGGTATTATGATCGTGGCTGAGGAATACTCCCCAATAGGACTGTCTAGTGATTTATTTCTTACTGTTGAACCTTCAAGTCGCCCAATGCAAACATGTTTACATCCTTCATCATCGCCGTAAACTTCATGCTGACCGGGAGACCTGCCTGTTTTAGTCTTT
>PVJC01026043.1:0-24336 GCA_004026665.1 Murina feae | reverse complement strand
GAGCCTGCCCGCCAAGGGCCGAAAACAGTATCGCTTTCGCTCCTGCTGCAAGGGACGCTGCCTAAACGTTTACTCAGGTCCGTGAGTGGCGGCTGCCATGTTGGCTGGGCTAATTTGCATACAGCTGCTCTGATTGGCTGTGGGCGTGGCTTACCCTGTCTTGGAGAAACGGTTAATTTTACTATTTCGCTTTTATTAGTTTAGATAGAGGCTTGGTGCATGCGTGGGGGCTGGCTGGTTTGCCCTGAAGGGTGTCCTGGATCAGGGTAGGGGTCCCTGCTGGGGTGCTTGGCCATCCTGAGTGAGGGACTGAGGGCCATTTTCAGTCTGGCCATGGCCCCTTCAGGGAGGGGGTCCTGCTGGGGTGCCTGGCCAGCCTGGTTGAGTGGCTGATGGCTGTTTTCAGGCTGGCCACAGCCCCTTCAGGGTGGGGGGTTCTGCTGGGGTGCCTGGCCATCCTGGGTGAGGGGCTCAGAGCTGTTTTCAGGCTGACCAAGCCCCCCAGCAGGGACCCTCATGCCAACCTCATCATGGCTAGTTGCAGGCTGGCTACAGCTCCCAGCCACCCAAACTCCCAGTGAGGCTGGTTGGAATCAGGTATCTGGGGTTTATTTATCATCTATAATTAAAACTTTGTTGCCTTGAGCAGAGGCCACAGCCTGCCTAGGTAGGCAGTTTCCTCCATCTCCGGGGCAATGAAGCCTCCTGTTTGCTTTATCTCTGTGGCTGCCAGCTGCCATCTTGGTCGGGTTAATTTGCATGTAGTCGCTTTGATTGCTCAATTCAATTTGATTGCTTTATCTCTGTGGCTGGTGGGCATGGCTTGGGATATAGCAGAGTGACACAATTAGCATATTACTCTTTTATTAGATTAGATTATTTTTTAATCATCTCCTAAGAATATTTTTTCCATTGATTTTTAGAGAGAGTAGAGATATGGAGGAGGGGAAGGGAGAGCAAGAGAGCAAGAGAGAGAAGCATTGATGTGAGAGAGAGACATATCAGTTGGTTACCTGAACAGGGCCTGGAATCAAATATGAAACTGGGTTATGTGGCCTCAACACTTCAGTCCTCTGGCAATGCTCTAACCATTGAGAAACTGGCCAGGGTTAATTTTTTATTTTTAATTACAGTTGACATACATATATTAATATCATGTGCACACCCCAGTGACCAGATATTACATAACTTAGTAAGTGATGATCCCAATAAATCTTCCCCATCCAGCACCATACCTAGTTATTAGAATTTTATTGACTATATTCCCTATGTTGTACTTTACATCCCCTGCTATTCTGTAACAATCTGTAATTTTTAATTCCTAAACCTTTTTGCCCATCCCCCCAACTCCCCTCCTATCTGGCAATCAACAAAATGTTCTCTGTATCCAGGAATCTGTTTCTGTTCTTATTCATTTTGTTTATAGACTCAATTGTTGTTATGTATTTATTGCTATTTTATTGTTCATATTTTTCATCTTTTTCTTAAAGAAGACCCTTTAATATTTCAGATAATACTGTTTTGGTGGTGATGAACTCCTTTAGCTACTTCTTGTGTGGGAAGCTCTTTATATGTCTATTGATTCTAAATGATAGCTTTGCAGGATAGAATAATCTTGGTTATAGGTCCTTGCTTTTTATCAATTTGAATATTTTTTGTCACTTTCTTCTAACCTACAGTTTCTTTTGAGAAATCAGCTGACAGTCTTATGACAGCTACCTTATAGGTAACTAACTGCTTTTCTCTTGCTGCTTTTAAGATTCTGTTTGTCTTTAACCTTTTGCATTTTAATTATGATGTCTTGGTGTGGGCCTCTTTGGATTCATCTTTTTTTGGACTCTCTGAGCTTCCTGGACTTGTATGTCTGTTTTCTTCACCAAGTTAGGGAAGTTTTCTGTCATTACTTTTAAAAATAGGTTTCCAATTTCTTGCTCTCTCTCTCTTCTTCCAGCACCCTCAATGATGGGAATGTTCATGCCCTTGAAGTTATCCCAGCGGTTCCTTAAATTATCCTCATTTTTTGGGGGGGATTATTTTTGCTGTTCTTTTCAAGTAATATTAACTTATTATCCAAGTAATATTATCCAACATTAACTAATTAGTTAGATAATTATAACTGTACTAGGGGCCCAATGCACGAATTTGTGCACCTTGAAAGGAATTGTGAGCTGCGAGACTGCAGTGGGCACAGGGGCAGGTCTCAGCACATCATCCATGCCCCTGCCTGGCTGCTCCCATCAGGGCCCTGGTCCTTTCTCTGCCGGCAGCCCTTTTCCCACCACTGCCACTCCCATGTGCTAATGGAGTGATTGGGGTTGGTTCCAGCAGTGGGTGTGAGCGGGGCTGGTGCCATCATTGGGTGCGAGTGGTGGCTGCTGCCCTGATTGCCCTTCAGGGGAGGTGAAGAAGCTCTCAGGGGCAATTGGGGCCAGCAGCTGCCACTTGCACCCACTGATGGTGTCGAGCAATCAAGACTGGTGCTAGGCACTAGAGCAGGTTTGAGTGGTGGCTCTGATGCCAGCTGTGGCTGTGAGCAGGGCTGGCACTGGCAGTGGGTGTGAGCAGTGGCTCTGGTGCTGGCAGGAGGTGTGAGCAGGGCTGTCACTGGCAGTGAGTGCAAGAGGTGGCTGCCGCCCCAATCACCCCTTAGGAGCAGGGAGAGGTGGTAAAAGCCTGAGGGGCAATCAGGGCCAGCAGCCACCAATCTCACCTGCTGATGGCACTGAGCAATTGGGGCTAGTGCTGGGTGCTGGCAGTGGGTGTGAGCAGGACTGGCGCTGGCAGCAGGAATAAGTTCCAGCCAGAACTACAGTGTGTAGCAGCAAAGAATTTTCAGTAATCACCAGAGGTTCACCCTGATGAGAGTGACTGGTGCCGTCTGGTGCCCCTGCTCACCTGCTCCACCACCCCGCCATGGCTAATACCCTCCATGTTCCATGTTCTGCCATCTGCTGCCAATGCCGTCATGTTCTATGTGCATCCTCTGTTGGTCAGCACTTATCATAGTGACCCATTGTTCAGTTGTTTGGTTGTTCTGCTGTTTGGTCTATTTGCATATTAGCATTTTATACATATAGATTTTTCTTTAAAAATGGAATACTTTGCTGTATCTAAAAGATATCATTATTTTTCTTGTAGGTTGATGATTCTAAAACTTTGTCTTCATAATGATTGTCCATCTATAATAATAAAAGCATCACATGCTAATTAGACTGTATGTCTTTCCAGATGTCCTTATGGACAACCTTTTGGACAAAGCCTCAGTAGCGGGGGCCGAGGCAGAGGCAGTGGTGGCCACTGTGGTGGGTTGGGGCCAAGGTAAAGGCAGCTGAGGTGGTAGCGGGGGCTGAGGCAGTCAAGGGCCAAGCCCCGTGCACAAATTTCATGCATCAGGCCTCTAGTGTTTTATGAGAGTAAAGTTTCCTGGGCTCTATGCTCAGTAAATGTGAATTGGTGGAGTGTAACCTGAATAATACAATTTGAAGTTTTCAGAGCACAACTAGAATTCGAGTGGGACATAGACAAGTTGGGAGACAAATTAGGAGGCTATTGTAGTACTTTAGTGAAAGATGAGGGTTTTAACAAGGACAATACTAGGAGATAATGAGATAATCCAGCTAAAATATTTAGAACATTATCTGGCACAAAGTAAGCAGTCAATAAATGTTAGTGTTCACCTAATATATGCAGAAAATTAAAATTTTCAATCTTACACCATTTACAAAATTAACTCAAAGTGGATTAAAGACTTAAACATAAGATCTGAAACTATAAAACTCCCCCTCAAAAAATGGGAAAACTCCTTGACATAGGTCTTGGCAATGGTTTCCTGAATATGAGACTGAAAGCACAAGCAACAAAGCAAAAATAAATTAGTGGACTACATCCAACTAAACAGCTTCTGCAGAGCAAAATAAGTAATTAACAAAAGGAAAAGGCAACCTACTGTTACAGCAGAAATTCTGTAAGGGGGAAGTGACAAACTGCATGTACTCGGAGGATCAGAAAAAACTGTTTTATTCTGCACCGGTGCTGACCCATGAGAGTCACCTCTAAAGGCTGAGCCCCTTGTTTGGGTATCCCCCATATTTTATACTAGTACATAATAAAGCTGCTGGGTATTTTGGAGACTTTCCATACCTGTTTCAGTTTAGGCAGTTGGCTGATGCAAGAAGCAAGCAAGATTACAGAAGCCAAGGAGTGGTTATGGTGGTGCAAGCAAGAAGGGGGTTTATCTGTTAGATTTGCCTTCTCACTACAGCCTGAGAGAAAATCATCAGGGAAAGGCAAATCAAAACCACAATGAGATTTCACCTCAACCTGTTAGTATGGCTATTTACCAAAAGGACAAGTGATAACAAATGCTGGTGAGAATGTGGAGAAGAGAGTACCCTTGTGCACTGTTGGTGGGAATGTAAATTGGTGCAGCCACTGTGGAAAATAGCATGGAGGTTCCTTAAACAACTAAAAATAGAACTAGCATGTGATCCAGTAATTCAACTTCTAGTTATTATCCGAGGGAAATAGGATCAGGTATTAAAGAAATATCTGCCCCCCTCCTCCTGTATTTTGTGGTCTTATTCACAAGAGCTTAGATATGAAAATAATCTAAGTGTCTGTCAACAGATAATAGATCAAGAAGACCTGGTATATATGGTATATACAATCTCAATAAAGCAAAAAAGTAAAAATTATACAAATAACATCCTTTGATCACAATATAGAAAAACTAGAAATGAATATACCCAAAACAAAAGTCTTTACTTCTTAGAAATTAAGAAACTTTAAAAATTCACTTCAATTCAAAAACAAGATATAACTAAAAATTGTGGAACATTCAGAAAACAATAATAGAATGTTTGTATTATGGGGCACAGCTAGTCAGTACTTGAAGGATAACCTTAAATACGTTGAAAAAAAAATCAGAGTGAAACAAAATTTAATCATTTAACTCAATAATTTTGAAAAGAACAATAATGTAAATGAAAACAAAGTGCACAGAAAGATTAATAAAGATACAAGAATAAATTAATGAGTTAGAAAATAGAAAAGTAGCAGAACTAATAAATTAAATCAAAGCTCATTTAAAAAAATAAGTGTAAATTTGATAAACTTAAAGCTGATTAAACCAAAAAAAAAAAAGGGAGAAAGTACAAATATAAAAAATTAGCAGTGATTATAGGGTAAATAACCACAAGAAGAAAAATTTAACACTGAAGAGATTACTTTGCTCAAATTTCTATAAACAAATTGGAAAATGTTTAAAAAAATGAGATTCCTATCAGGGAGGGTAGGTGGGGGAGGATGGATGTGTGGGAGGTAATCAACCAAGGTCCTTGTATGCATATATACATGGCCCATGGATACAGACAATGGGGTGGAGAGGGGCAGGGGTGGGCTAGAGGGTGTTCCTGGTGGGGGGGGGGAAGGAACATATGTAATACTTTCAACAATAAAGAATTATTTAAAGAATAAATAAAAATGAGATTCCTAGGAAAATATAATTTACGTATAAGTCCAGAAAGAATTGGGACTCTAACCAGATCATGGAAGATAGAAAGTTGTCAAATACCTCTCCCTTGGAAAAACATCCAGAGAAGTCTACCAAAGCTGTTTAACTTGTATCAGCTTATAGGAGAGCAAGTATAAGAAATACCAATCTCCAATATAATAGATTTTTTGGTAATCATCCTATATAATAAAAGAGAAACATGTAAATTGACCATACCTCCAAGATGCTCACCAGCCAATCAGGAGTGAGTATGCAAATTAACCCAACAAAGATGGGTTTCTATCTTACTTACACCATTTACAAAATTAACTCAAAGTGGATTAAAGACTTAAACATAAGATCTGAAACTATAAAACTCCAAAAGAAAACATATGGAAAAACTCCTTGATACAGGTCTTGGCAATGGTTTCCTGGATATGAGACTGAACTTCTCATTTCAGTTTCCATACCTATTTCAGTTTGGACGGTTGGCTGATGCAAGAAGCAAGCAAAATTACAGAAGCCAAGGTGTGGTTATGGTGGTGTCAAGACCTGTGTCAAGGAGTTTTTCCATATGTTTTCTTTTGAAGTTTTATAGTTTCATATCTTATGTTTAAGTCTTTAATCCACTTTGAGTTAATTTTTTAAGTGGTGTAAGTAAGATAGAAACCCAACTTTGTTGGGTTAATTTGCATACTCACTCCTGATTGGCTGGTGAGCATCTCAGAGGTATGGTCAATTTACATATTTCTCTTTTATGAACCCAACAAAGATGGTGGGTTAATTTGCATACACAGGTGCTAGGTGGAGAGCAGAGCAGGAGAGCTGGTGGACAGTGGAGTGGCTTGGCTCCCCAAGCCACCAGACGAAGAATAGAGTGGGAGAGCTGGCGTCTTGGAGGACCTGGCAGAGTGGGAGGCCATGGAACAGAGACAGAGCAGGAGGGGAAAACCAAGAGCATAGGGAGTACCTGGAATTCTTGGAATAGTAGTTTTTGTGGCAGCCCCAGGACGGGAAGCAGAAGCCCAGAGCATGGGGAGCACCAGGAATGCTGGGAATCATAGTTCTGATGGCAGACGGATCTCCTAGACACTAGAGAAAGTGACCCTGGAGCAAGTTACTGTTGTGATGGGGGGTGGGGGGAAAGCAAAGGTGAGAGACATAAGTAAAATCAGAGACATAAGGAAAAATTAAAAGAAAGGCATCCTAAAACTTCTAGGAAATCTCCACCAATGAAGCAAAGAAAAGAAAAAGCCTCTATTATTCTGTGAGCAACAAACCAATCTGGGTTGGGGGTCTCAGACAATTCACTTATATGATTGTAAAGACAGAAACTCCAAGATTGGAGAGGGCTCCCCTGAGGGCTCCCAGATTGGAGAGGGTGCAGGTCAGGCTGAGGGATCCGCGCCCTGTGCATGAATCTTTGTGCACTGGGCTCCTAGTAGATAATAGTTTGATGACATATTCCTGTATCTATGAGTGGGTGGTTCCCTTCTATAATGACTCTGGACTTGGCCATGTGACTTGCTTTGGCCACTGGGAAAATAGTCAGTGTGATTGAGTTAGAGTTGCAAAGTATTTGTGCAGTGGGGCCTAGCCTCTCTTGCTGTTCTTTGGACCCTGAGATGGCCATGTGAATATGCCCAGGCTAGTCTCCTGGATGATGAGAGACCCCATGGAGCAGAGATTAGCTCTCTTGGCTGAAGACCATTGATGTGAGAGCCAGCTCCCCAGGTGACCTGGCAAAGCATGGCAGAGCCCAGCAGAGGTCACCTAAGACTAGCAGAAAACCACTCAGCTGAGCCCACCTTAAGATACTGATTGATTATGAACAAAACAAATGGTAATTTTAAGCCACTAAGTTTTGGGATAGTTTGTTATGTAGCAAAGTCAACTACTAAACCAGCTTATAGTACTGGTACCCAGAAAACAAACGGGGTGCTTAATAATATTTTGTTGAATAAATGAATGAAAATATCTTTCGAGGATATCTATCTAATAAAAGAGTAATATGCTAATTGCATCACTCTGCTATATCCCAAGCCATGCCTACTAGCCAATCAGAGTGACTATATGCAAATTAAACCAACCAAGATGGTGGCTGGCAGCCACAGATCTAGAGCAAACAGGAGGCTTCATTGCCCCGGCAATGTAGAAAGCTGCCTACCTAGGCAGGCTGTGGCCTCTGCTCAAGGCAACAAAGTTTCAATCATAGAAGATAAATAAATCCCAGATACCTGCTTCCAGCCAGCCTCACTGGGAGCTTGAGTGACTAGGGGCTGTGGCCAGTCTGTAAACAACCATCAGCCCCTCACCCAATATGGCCCCACCCTCATGAGGTGAGGGTCCCTGCTGGGGGGCTTGGCCAGCCTGAAAACAGCCATCAGCCCCTCACCCAGAATGGCCAGGCACCCCAGCAGGACACCCCTCCCTGAAGGGGCTGTGGTCAGCTTGAAAACGGCCCTCAGCTCCTCACCCAGGCAGGCCAGGAAACCCAGTGGGACCCCCACCCTGATCCAGGACACCCGCAGGGCAAACCAGCCGGCCCCCACCCATGCACCAGGCCTCTATCCTATATAATAAAAGGGTAATAAGCAAATTGACCCTAACAGCGGAACCACTGGGAATGACTGGTCACTATGACACACACTGACCACCAGGAGGCAGATGCTCAATGCAGGGGCTGCCCTTGGTGTTCAGTGCACTCCCACAGGGAGAACTCTGCTCAGCCACAAGCCAGGCTGAAGGCTGCCTGTACAGGTGGTGGTGGGAGCCTTTCCTGTCTCCTCAGCAGCGTTAAGGATGCAGCTTAGGCCTGCTCCCCACTTGGCAAGTGGATATCCCCTGAGGGGTCCCAGACTGTGAGAGGGCACAGGACCCCCTCCCTGCCAAGTGCACAAATTTTTGTGCACCGGGCCTCTAGTATACATATAAAAATATGTTTGTATATTAGAATGGATAGTTTCATGGGTCAAGAGAACATGGGAAGGGGAGGGGGAATTATAGGAATGAAAATGTCCAGGATTTGGAAAGTTAGAGGGTTTATTCACAGAAAGAGGGAAGATTTATAGATTTGGAAGAAAGATAATTTGCATTTTATATGTGTTGAGCTTGACGTTAGTAGAAAACTGGAAGTGGAGAGGAATGTACACAACAACTGCAGTATTGGTTAGAACTTGTGGTTTCTTATTCTGTGATTTAAAACAAATGAAACAGGAATATAAGAATGTGGTAATTCATTTAGTTTCTTACCAATTGCGAAACTACATTGAACAGCAATGTGTTTAGTCCTGGATTGCCCAGCCAGAAATATGAACAAAGATTTGCAACCATTGAAAAAATCCAAGACCATCCTAGAGATTTGGAAGGGCCACTGGCTTGCAAATATGTAATTTTGTTCATACAGCACAGATAGCTGCTGCTGTCTAAATATCAAGCTGTGACCGCTGGGAAGGAAATTTAATAACCATTCAGATGCATAAATCCTGGAATGCTTTTAAAAATGCAGATCTGGTTCTTTAGCTAAGGTCAGAGGAAAGGACCATGGACTGGGTTTGAAGTGTTCATAGTTTTATAATCAGGGGCTCACCAGCCTCTCAATGTTTCACTTAAAATGGAGATAATACCTGTTTTGTCAACTTGTAGCTTTGTTCTAATAATTTTATGAGACAATAAGGTGAGAGGTATTTGTAGAATGGAAAGCCACACAGAGTAATGGGGATGTACTGAATGGTTCGATCCATTTTCTGTATCTTTCTATAGTGGCATATCATATAGCTCTTCTACACAGGGCATGAATGTTGGTTTTACTCTGCACTTAATGATCAGTTAAGCCATGCTGAGCTCTTTGAGACATAGCAGGTCTTTGAAAAAGCTTCTGTTTTTATTCATTGTCACTGTCAGATCCAGCCATGTAATAACTAACCCTGTTACAGAATGTCTTCTAATTGGGTAAGGAGTTTCAATGATGTGAAGAAGGGGATAATGGACAGAGCAACTAGTGAACAAAATGAAATCTTTTACTTGGCCCCTGACTGGCTTTAGTTAACATGCTCATAACTGAAGTGTTAGTTCTAAGAAGGTCTCTTGTGATTAAAGGAATACTGAAAAATATTTGTTTCATAAAAGAGATGACGCTGTAATAAATGGCTACCCCAATCTGCACTGCCTTTGTGTAGAAATGTGCTGTTAGGCAGAGCCCTTGGGGAGAGTCGCTGTTTGGTGGTGATATATAACTATAAAATGCTCCATACTACGATTAAAAAAAAAGTAAAATTAGTTGGTTTAACTCTTCAGGCACTTCTGCTGGTGATTTTACCCCGTAGATCATGCTGCCTACCCTTTCACCTAGAGTAGGAGTCCCTTTAGTCACTGTCCCTGCTGGGATTCATCTGATCTCAGTTTACCAATCCCAGTCATGGGAGGCTCATCACTTTTGGAGGCAATTCCTTCGGTGATTGTTCAAATGAAGTACCCACATGTGGTCCATCTACCTTTCTCCCTGGCTCAAATGTAGGGATAACAGAAAGCAGATATTCCTTGTAGCTATTTCATTCCTCTCCCTGACCACTGCTCTTTCCTCCTTTCTGCTACCCTGATGATAATCACAAATCATGATTTTACTTTATTTTTACTTTCCCTAACTTTCACACCCTCTGTCAGCTCTCTCAAGTACCTTTCTCCAGGTTCTTCAAACTTTAGCGAGTGTATTTAGAATGTATATTGAATAGACTTTTTTTCCTGAAGCAGTAATGAATAATAAATATTTACATATTTTTTTCATTATTTAAATTGATTATACATTATGATTGTAAGGGTACCAGCTGAAGGAGACCAATTCCACTCTTATAAACCCTTAGGGAGTAGGGATTTTGTGTTCAATATGCTTCTCCACAATTAGAGTCTCTAATTACTGTCTTTGCAGTAGTCTCTTGAAGTTTCTCTATTTAATAAAAGTTCCACTGTTGGAGTGTGCTGGGGAATCAGGCGTTCTCTGAATCAGCAGCTCCAAGTCTCCTGGATTCCTTGGGCTAGTGAAAAAAATAGAGTTTTCCACTCTTTACTTTGACAAATTGTATATGCAAATCCTGTTCAAATGATCATTTGCATTAATCACTATATAGAGAATAAAAAATTTTTGAAGTAAAAGGTAGCATGGAGCATAACTATTTTTTTTTTAAAAGGTCAATTTTTAAAATCTTCCCTTTCCCAGCTTTATCAAGGTATAACTGATGAATAAAATTGTAAGATAGTTAAAATGTACAATGTGATAACTTGATATACATATGTATTATGAAAGTACTAGTATTCCTCCAACAAAGCTATTAATATATCCATCACCTCACATATTTACCTTTTTGTTGTTTGGAGAAAATTTAAGATCTACTCTAAGCAAATTTCAATTATACACGATGTTATGAACTATAGTCACAATGAACTACAGTGGATTTCAGGTAGTATTTATCTTATAACTGAAAGTTTTTATCCTTTTAACAATCACTCCCTATTTCCCCTAACCTCAACCACAGGCAACCACTTTTCTACTCTGTTTTTGTAAGACTTTTTTTTTTAAAGATTCCACTGATAAGTGATATCATACAGTATTTGTCTTCTATCTTATTTCACTTAGCATAATGCTCACTAGGTTCATCCATGTTGTTGCAAATGGCAGGATGTCCAGCTGAATAATATTCTCGTGTAGAATCACATTTTCTTTACCCATTTGTCCATCAATGGATACTTAGGTTGTTTCCATATCCAAGCTATTGTTAATAATGCTGCAGTGAACACAAGAATACAGATATCTCTTTGAGATAATGATTTTGTTTCCTCTGGCTATATACCTAGAAATGGGATTGCTGGACCACATAGTAGTTCTATTTTTAATTTCTTGAGGATCCTCCATACTGTTTTCTATAGTGAAAGAAGTGGAAAGGTCAATTCTTTAAATAAATTCAGCTTTATAAAAATGTCTTTTGTTGTTGTTTTGTTTGCTTCCTGCTACAGTGAAATTTTTGGCAGAGACAAGTAGCTATAGGGTAATGGCTCCAGTGCTAACTGGATGGCTGAGAGGCACAAAGGTGGTGGGAGAGCTGTTCAGGCAAAGATTCTGGAGCTCACAGGACATCTCTTGAATAGGAGTGTGGCTATCAGTGGGCTGTCAAAGCTTACAGGAGTTTGTACATATTTGTGGATTTGATGAGTTGTACAATTATGTTCTGATCAGAGATATCACTACAATGGCCCTGCTAAGGGCAGGTGGATGGAAATCGTTGAGTCCAGAGAAATAATTATGACCTGGCAATTTAATTGGCAGGATAACTCTTTGTAAGGCTGTAATTTCTAACCAAATTTAATTTTCCTTTTCAAAATATTCTATTCCTGGTATTTTATTTTTCTGTTTATGAGGAAACCCCCTAATAAATTATGTTTCAAGTGTAATCCAGGTGACTTGATTGCACCAGTTAAGATTCTGGGTTATAAACAAGAGAAACTAACTTGTACTAACTGAAGTAGATAAGAAAAAATTTTTGAAGGACCTTAGGCAGGGCTTAGGAATGACAGGAAGTCTAAAGAGCCAGGTTTGCTACAAGGATAGTAAAGCAGGGAGGATGGGCAGCTAGGACCATAGCCTAAATCATATGCTGGACCTGTAGGTGGAGGATCTGTTGCCACCAGCACCACAGCCTGGGCACCCAGCAGTGTGTGTTTCTGCGGCCTCTCCACAATGAGTCTTTCCTGCCTTGCTTCTTTGTCATCAAACTAAGAGTTACAGGTAAAGTCACACATAGTTTGGCACTAGAGTTAAGGGGTAGAGCACTATTTGCATTTGAAGTGTTTATAGGAATCCTTCAAACATTGGAAATGGGACTAGGCAGACAAGAAGGAAAATACCCACCATGACTATGGAATGAGGCCATGTTTCCATTTTATGCTCAAATTCTTAGGGTACAAGTCACTATCTTGCTTGTTAAGCTTTCTACCAGTATCCTCAGTCTACCTACCCCTGGAAATCCTCAGGGCATATGTCCAGCCCCCTCAGATTTATTTATTTATTTATTTATTTATTTATTTATTTATTTATTTATTTATTTTTTATTTTTTTGGTTGTTCTTTGCCTCCTCAGCCCATGGTCCAGCTCTGGGTCTTCGCTTCTTTCTTCAAAAGATCATTTCTCCCATAATGATGGTTGAGATGAGGCTGCAAAATTAAAGAAATTTAACTGACTACTTTAATCAAAAGTGATTGCAACTGAGGAAATCTAAATGAGTACCAGGCATGTCTGCTGTTTGAGCTACTATCTATGACTGTGTCCTCAGCCCCAAACTGCTGCTCCATTGTCAATGTCTCTTCATCTCTCTGCCCCTGAACTTGTTTCTTCTTCCCTAAAAGGAAATAATCTGTGGGATAAAACTTGATCAACAGCCCTGACCGGTTTGGCTCAGTGGATAGAGCATCGGCCTGCAGAATGAAAGGTCCCAGGTTCGATTCCAGTCAAGAGCATGTACCTTGGTTTTGGGCACATCCCCATTAGGGGGTGTGCAGGTGGCAGCTGATTGATGTTTCTCTCTCATCGATGTTTCTCACTCTCTATCTCTCTCCCTTTCTCTCTGTAAAAAATCAATAAAATATATTAAAAAACTTGATCACCAGAGAATAATAAGCTAGTATTTATGTAGAGGTCATCACCTTCTAGGTCCTGTTCTAAATGTCTTCTATATAAATTCATATAATCTCCAGGCAGACCTATGAGAAGGACTGTTATCCAGTTTTATAGGCACCAAGAGATTAGTAAATTGTGAGAAAGTCACATAGCCAGTGAATGGAAGAAGATAAGATTCGAATGTAGGTAGTATTAGCTCCAGGATATGAATGTATAACTACTAAACTATTCTGCTTCCTATAAAGATGCCGATTATGATGATCAGCTCCAGCAATGTAGTGACACTAAATCTGTCACCTCCATTTCAGAATAAGATCTTTGCTTTGTCTTTGCATAACCAAAATTTAATTGAAAAATTATCTCAAATCATAGAGAGATTCACACCCAAAGAATTTAAGACTTATTTTCCAGAAAAGTAGAAAAACCACTTGCAGACTTAAAAATAACAGCTTTGTTTACCTTCTGCCAACAAAGCTTCAGGAAAAAAAAATCATGAGCTCCACTTGGAGTCTTGCATGCTGTTTGTTCACCAAAGAATGAAGGTAAAAAGGAGTTGCCCATCTAGATTCCCTAGTTTTCTTCACCCAGTTAAACAAAGTAGGCCTTTCCTCAAATGGTAAATGCAAAAAACTTATAAGACAGACCGCAATCATTACACAGGACAAAAAATTTCTGAACCTGACATTTCCCTTTTGTGTGTAGTACTGATTACTGGCAGTTTTTTTTTTTTTTTTTGCTAAAGCCTACTCACGCGCTTGCATTGAAATATTGCTTTGCTTTAGTGATTTAATACATTCAGATACCAATACATGCATATGATTTACCAATTCGAAATCACCATGCTGTGTTTTGAGTGTGACACGAAGCTCCATTGTCAAAGTACTGCTAACAAAAATGGTCTTTGAGCTGTGTGAAGAAAACTAGGGAATCTAGATGGGCAACCCCTTTTTATCTTCATTCTTTGGTGAACTAACAGCGTGCAAGGCTAAGATCTGCCGTTCTGTTTAAATTTTGAGAACAGGCTTTTACATTTGTTTTTAAAAGCCCGTCTTTCTTGGGTGGGTTACTTGGATTGACTCTTGCTTTAGTGCAAATAGTGGTCCTGGGTTTTTGAAATGCTTTGATTATATTCATGTTCAAGCTGGTCTATAAATGAGAGATTTCAGACAGGAATGGTGGCTTCTCATTAATCCTACACAGCATTCATCCCATCTCAACTGTCAGAGACAATTCATGGAGGGAGCCTGGCATTAAGAGGGGAAATGAACACACTTCTCACACTTGATAAAGATCTGGATTAGCTGTATAACAAATGTGCTAGGCACCATGGTGACAACTCTAACAACACAGGAGCAATAAAACAGACGATTAAAAATAAAGAAGACTGGCACTCTTTAGTACTTGGGAGCAGAGCTCTTAACCTTTGTGGTCATATACATATTTGTCTCAAAATATTAGGTTGAATGTCATTATTTGGTGGTGTTTTGGTAGCTCATGGGACTTGCTTTCTGGGACTGAATCCAATTCTGTGTTTGGAGCCAGGCTTAATACATCGTTAAAATTTGATAAATGTTTGCAATTATTGAAGTTATTTAGAGGCCTATGAAGTCAGTGGAGGCCATCAGGATGCCCAGGTGGTCCTCTGGTTGCACGTGGCTAGGTTCCACCCAGGTAGGAGCAGCAGTAGAAGTGGAAGCTCTTAAATAGTCTGTGGGTCATGGTCCAATAGACCTTCAGGACACCTGTTATCTTGTGGTTATTGTTTCACTTCGTTAGAGACAACTCCTCCCCTTCCTTCTCAGCACCTCTTACTTGTTTATTTATTATCTTGTTTTTATTCATTCAACAAATATTTAGTGGGCATTTTTTTTTTCTAAAGCAGTTACTCTATGGTGAGTTATCATCTAGAGATGAGAAGTTTCACAAGGCTTATGTTTTCTCCAGTGGACAAATCAGAATCTAACAGGATTATTCAATCACTTGTGCCTTGGGCTTGGGTCAAATTCAATAGTATTTGAGTTTGGTCAGCCGTGTCATATTAAATAAGTTATATCTCCATAGCGATAACTTAGAATATAACATAATTACTTAGAGATCTTTAATTTTTAGATAGTTGACCACGTAAATAAAGAACCCACAGATGTCAGGTTTTAAAAGGTAAAAAATATCCCTTTTCTCTTGTCTTTCCTCACATTCAAGTCCATCCAAAACAATAATTTTCTACACTAAAAATGAAATGGGATAATTATAAGATGACTTCCCAGGCTAATACATGCATATATAATGTCCTCAGCAGCCTTTAAGCCTTTGAGGATGGGGTAGAGGGTGGGATAGAAACTTAAGAAACCTTGAAAGTTAAGACCTTACTTGATAGAATTTTGCCAATTTGAGAAAAGAATTATTGAAAAAAGCATAATCTGAAGCACTTAGAACACCACATTAAGAAACAATACCTACTCTGTCCACCTGATGGCCCAAACCCAAGTGGTCTGAAGGCACTACTCTGCCTGCTCCACCCAAAGTTTAAATGTTGCTACTCTGATATGTGGAAGAACCCCCCAAACACCCCCCAGCAGAGAAGAGCACAGGGAAATAGGTGAGAGACTTTTCTAAAGGCCTAGCGAGGCGGTGTCCCTTTGCTTGTCTCAGACCTTCCCAGGGGAGGTCCGTTTCTCCTACATAACCCTGAACATATACATTTCATCCATTAGGACACCCCACTCACTGACTGAGTTCTAAAGTCTTCTTCTGGATGATCTAGAGAAGGGTCCTCTTTCTTTGGAGAGGAGTGTGTTCGAATGAGAGGGTAGGAGTCTTGAGCTTTTCCCAGAGGTCAATCAACTAAGTCATCTAAACTAAACCTGGGTAAGAATAGTGACTGAATTTCAACAGTTTCTGGAAACTTCTAATGTGATTTAGTGCAATGATTTCAAAACTGGAGGATAGACCCTATTTTGGGGGTCATAAAATCAATTTAGTGGGTCACAGCCTGCATTAAAAAATAAATGGCCCTGGCCAGTGTGGTTCAGTTAGCTGGCATTGTCCCATGAACCAAAAGGTTGTTGGTTTGATTCCTGGTGAGGGCACATACCCAATTGTGGGTTCAATCACATACCCAGTTGTGGGGGTGTTTCACTCTCACATCGCTGTTTCTCTCTCTTCCTCCCTCTCTTCCTCTCTCTCAAAACCAAGAAAGTATATTAAAAAAAATGGAAAACATAAAAAATAAATGCAAAGAAAGATATAAAATAAGATTTTCTTAGTAGGTTGTGGTAAAAAAATGTTTGAAAGCACAGTTCTCATCTATGTGGCAACTGGTAAAAGTGTAGAGATTGATCAGGAATCAGAGCAGGTGAAATAACTCTGGTTAGTGTTTCTCTCTCTTCTCTTTCTTCTCAGGTATAAATGCCATTTGATCAGCTGTAAAGGTGCTTAATTTGCTATTGGCAGAAAGGGAAATGGAACCTTTCTGATGTTGTTTGACTGAGACCAATATTGCCAGCTTGGTTGTTATCCAGAATCATTTCCATTAGACTTTTTCCCATGATATCGATAGTCTTGAAGAAAACTCCAACCAGCCATAGACAAATAACTTATTGAATCTCACTAAAGACTACTGGTATAACAACAACAGAAGCTCCCTGGGTTCAACTAAAAACCCAAACAGAAGCAAACACTCTCCTTGCCTCCCACCCCCACTCCTGCCACTACCTTATACCAGCTGATTTAGGTATTAGATTCATACAAACTGAGTAATAAAATAGGTCCCTGAATTTGAGGCACTGACTCTCTACAAACATCAAATTAGAGTTTATAAATGTTGAGAGAATTGTATGAATCAAATTTTATCAAAACGGTTGCCAGAGTGATTTATTTCCAGTTCTGTATCATTTTTTCTTTATCATTCTTACTTACTTCATTTGACAGGCAAGGAAACGGGGCTTCAGATGGAATGGGCAGGGGAGGAGAGGAAGGCCCATAGATTAGCTTTGGTTCCTAAGGAATGAATGACACAGGGCTTGCCAAGTCCCATAAGGAGCTCTGAGAAAACCTACTTTGGCTGATCAAAGTGGAGAAACTTGATAGACAGCCTTACCCTGAAGTGTGGAGATATGGGCAGTGGGGCCAACGCAGCTGGCTTCCCGGGAAGTAAACTCAGCAGGACAATAGAAACACAATATAGATATAACCAGTGTTCTTATGGCACTGATGTTTAATTGTTTTCCATTGAAAATAATTTCTTAAATATATAGAATACTTCATAACTGAATTGTTCCTCCACAGTGGTTCACATAAGTTCAAGAAGGCAATCAGATGCACAAGACACAATAGGGTTTAATCTACTACCACATCTACTTAGCTTTACAGAAGGGTACAAGGCAGGATACAGCAGTAGAGCATCTTCAATTCATTGGAAATTCCAGCAGCTCCCCAATGCACGTTTTCTTTGCCCCTCCCCCCATGGAGTGTGCATGTATGCTGCAGGTGATTCCCCACCATCCTTCTATACCTCTCTAAGCATGCAGGCTCAAGGCTTGCACACCAAATTACAGCTTTCTGCCACCCCTGGCTCAGGGCTTACACAGCAAACAAGACAGACACAGAATAAATTCCATGTTTATCCCAACTTTGCTGCTTCCAAAAAAAACCTCAATACTTTGAAAAGATGGACTCAGGGGTCATTTCTCAGTAGTCTGGTGTTAACCCTTCCTCCCTCCTTGGAAACCAGAGACTGCAGGGTAAAAGAGCTGTGTCATTCTGCTAAAAAGTGTCATCAGTTGCCTGGGAATTTTTTCTGGATGGTCAGGTTAATGTCTGCAGAATGGAGAGGAATGTTAGATAGGAGGACCAGTCCACAATCTGCTGCAGTTTCGCATTCAGAAAATTGGCAGGGGTCAGAGTAAGGCCCGTGAGGGGGAGCAAGGGTTGGAGCCTGCGTCAAGGCAAGAATCAATCGGGTGTCCTTATTAGTGGTGAAATGGAGTAGCCCTGCCAGCACTGGGCATGTAGGGAAGCAGCAGCCCTGGTTGAGTTATGTGTAATTCAGAGATAAGCAGCCCCAAATGATGCCCTGCTGTGCTTAGGGGAGCATCTCCCATCTGGGCTCCAGAACTGACCCTCACTAAGGAAAGGAGAGTAGACAACGGCATGGAAGTTTTATTTTTGTGGCTGCCAAAGAAAATTTGGACTATTTAGCCATGGTGGGTAGTTCAGTTGGTTAGAGCATCATCCCGATACACCAAGGATGTGGGCTCCATCCCCAGTCAGGGTGCATGCAAAAATTAACTAATAAATGCACAAATAAGTAGAACAATAAGTCTCTCTCTCTCCCCCCCTCCCTCTCTCTCATCAATTAATTTTTTTGGATTATTTAGAAGAAAGCAAATGGCCAGAGGAAAAACAAGTTCTTAGAATAGGGAACTAGGAAAAGAAAAGTCAGGCATAACTGTTTAGGTGGCTGTAAAGGCCTGGGATGAAGTGAAAGAAAATTAACAGGATTCTTCTGAAAGATTTGACAAGTTACAGAGGTTGAGAGAAATCTAATGTAGTACCAACAGCTGTCACCACTAAGACATTCTGTCAATTCTGTTCTCTATCCCAGTCTGTAACAATGTACTAGTAAGTGCAATGATGCCAGAACAGAATGGGGATGCAACGTGCTGGTCCAGGATATTAAAGTTACTCCTCTATTAAAGCAGTTGAACCTACAGGAAAAGAATACCAACTCTAAGGCCAGTATCTCTCTGTCCACCCTCCACCAGGGACCCAGGGCCATATGCTGAGGTTCAAATGGAGGGGCCTGTAGGCAAACAACAGAGCTCTTTGAGATTACTGGATATGGATGCACAATGTTCTATGGTGTACGTGGAAATAAAGAAGGCCATATTAAGGGGCCAAGAGTGAAGCTTGAGGGGCATGTTGATGCAATAGTAGAAGATGCCAAGATCACAGTAAAACTTCACATAGAAAAAGAAGAACCATAGAGGCATCACCTTTATCTGGATGCTTAATTGGAGTGGTTGTGATGTACAAACAGAGAGTCTGGTCATTATAGCCAAATATAGGGCAAAGCACAAATAAACTCTACATGTGCTAAATTAAATATTACAAAAATGGGTACTATGAGAATGAAGCAAGCAGCCTTATTGTTAAATAATTTAATAAAGATGAAAGACTTAAAGATGAATCAATATAAAAGAACATTGATTTAATTAGGTGCAGGTAAGACAATTGTAAAAGATTTTATTGTACTCCAGAGCTTTGCAGGTATCTTGAGTTCTGCTTACCATTTTTAAAAAGCATGCATGCTAGGTGTGGTATGTTTAGAAAAGACATCAGTAGGACAACCAAATGAGAGTTCCATTTTACCAGATAGGAAGGCTTCTACCATCTTTAACTGAGCACAGGTAGCCCGGGAGACAAAGTAATAGGATCTCTTTCCTTATCTCATACCATAAATCCCCCCTCTCTTTGAGGCAGAAAAAAAATTAAAATTGTTTTTTTCTGGCCACTGGCATAGCCATTATTATTATTATTATTATTATTATTATTATTATTATTTTAATCCTCACCTAAGGATATTTTTCCAATAATTTTTAGACACAGTGGAAGAGAGAGGGAAAGACAGAGGTATATCAATGTGAGAGAAACACATCGATTGGTTCCCTCCTGCACAGGCCCTGGCCAGGACATGGGCCAGGAAGGAGCCTGCAACCTAGGTACCTTCCCTTGCCCTGAATTGAACCCGGGACTCTTCAGTCCACAGGTCAGTGCTCTAACCACTAGTAGCCATTTAAATAAGGAAATGAGCAGTATATTTATGCCATGTAGCAGAGAAAAGTTAACTTCCTTCAACCACTGTAAGGTCCAAATGTTTGTTGGATAAAAATAAGGCTGAAGATGCCCAGAGAAATTTGTTCACAACAAAACCCAATATCTGTACTGAATGACAACCATTTCAAGGAGAACATATTCTATAGATATTGGTGGAGTAAATGTTGAGGATGAGGATGGGTAAGTTGGCCAACTTTATCAGCAGATCCCTGGGGGGAGGGCTGCAGAATGGGATTAGGAGAAATACAGGTTATGGTATAATTTATTCTTATACTTTAAAGGTGACAGAGAAAATAATTCCTAGTTGAGTAGTTATTACTGAGCTTTCCACACACAGTGATCATCCCCAAGTCCTGGGCCATCCTGCTGTGCTGAGCAACAACAGGATCTTGGAACCAGCTTGATACATGACATATAGTTTCCAAAAATATGTTGTCACTGAATATTTTAAGAAGTCATAAAAATGAATTGAACATTGATCACCTACTTGGAATGGCTATTGTTAAACATTGGTGTTGGTACTAAGTTTTTCAGTCCATTTACTGGTCATTTCATGATGATTTTCTAATTGATGAGGGCAAACTTTCATTTGTGTTAGCTATCCTGGATACAGAGCAGGATCACTGGTTTCCTACCTCTAACTCTCATATCTAGCATTTGCCATATCCAGACACCAATGGCTTTGTCTTCATGGCCCCCTTACTTCTTGTACAGAGCCTATTTGCCCGTAATTGACTCACTTTTCCAGTCCATGTTCTGAGAAGTGTTTTTTTCAGTCATCTGATTTTAGATTACTAGATTGATTTATTATTCCTAGCGTGCAAGTTGTACTCACTCTTGCTATCTTCTTGTTAGGACTAGAAGAATCTATCTATCTATCTATCTATCTATCTATCTATCTATCTATGTCTATATCTATATATCTATATATATCTATCTATCTCTACCTTTATATATCTATCTCTCTATCTCTATCTCTATCTCTATCATCTCTATCTCTATCTCTATCTCTATCTCTATCTCTATCTCTATCTCTATCTCTATCTAACAAATAGTAAAAATGTTTTTAACTTACATTTGCCACTAAGGGTTTAGGTGATAAAATATTTACTACCTCAATAATCTAAATTACTTGAGTCTGAAGAAAAGTTGAGATCACCACCATGTTTCTCTCCTATTTATCCCATGTCCAAAGCAACTGGCTACAGAAGTTTGAGCCTCATTGCACTGCTCAGAAAAGAGACTAGGAGGCCAGGGAAAGTAGATGTTGGATTCTCTTCTAATATGGAGGGAGACCCCTTTGTGCTCACAGTAGAAATGATTATGATTTTGATGTCATAACAGGACACTCACAACTTGAATTTACTCTCACACAGTTTTGAGGGTAGTATTAAGTTCATTTGTCTGCCTTATGGTATGTTGTCCTCCATAAGGGGATATTGAATGGAAATGTTTCTCGAAGTTGGAGATCATCTCAGTTGATGCCATTATTTGTCTGCAAGTTATAAAAAATGACTCTGGACATTCTAAACAAAAATAGAATTTCTTAGAAGGATATGTAGCCCTCATAAGATTGACAGGAAGAATGAAGAATCAGGCCTGGGGGACCTGTTCAGTGATCTTCCCACCTGGGGCCTAGAATGAATGACCGGCAGTGGTTTCTTTAGTTTTGAGGCTCTTGCTAATTCAGGGACCCAGGGGAGAGAGTTGACTGAGTTGAGCTTTGCTCATGACCATCCCTGATATAGCAAGAGGAAAGACTTGGAAGGAACATCCAGAAGTTCTTGGCTTTAGTACTGGGAAAACCAGAGTGTTAGAAAGGAGGAAGTGAAGCCTCAGCCATCCAAAGCCCAATGCACATTTCAGTAATTTTCCGAATGGAGCAATGGATAAGATGAAAAGCATTTGCTAGGGTTTGGCCCCATACTTGAGGTAGACCCTTGTGGTTGAAGCAGCTGCCAACGTAATGTCATAATAGCAGCTAGAAACAAAGGTGCTGGAGTCAGAAACACCTGGTGAAAATCCAGCTCTGTCACTTATGAGCTGTGTGATCCAGAGAAAGCTATGAAACCCATTTTTCCACTTTGTAAGAATAGAGATTGATACCTACTTCAGAGATTTGTGGTTGAGATTAAATGAAATAATGTACACACAGTCTTCACCCCGGCCTGGTGCACTATCCGTAAGTGCCAGCCATTATTAAAACTGCTTTAGACTATTAGCTCTGAAATCTACTGTCATCTCTCATTTGTTCCTATGCAGGATGAGCAACAAGCTCTCTGAGCTGTTGCCCCGTTGATGTTATACACGTGGACACATTTGCATTTAGGAAAGCTTCATTAATAAGTGAACAACTTCTCTAATACACAGCTTCAGTGTCATTTTAAGAAACACTGATTAGCACATGGCAGTCCCTGAATGAGTGCCTCAAGGCCTTTCTAGAAGCTTGCAGTCTGTTGCCATGGCATAGCTTGCTGAAGGCTAAGAAACTGTAAATGACACATGTCCCAGGGTGAGAATGAAGATGGGGCTCTGGGGCACACCACACTACCATGTGAAAGGCAATTACATTGAACATAATTGTAACCAGCCTCCTGCCTAAGCATATTAGAGCCTGTTATAGCTTAGCGTGGTATTACACATGTAAAGACATATCACCATTTAAATCATATCCCTTGATATAAAGCGATGGCACAAAGTGAATCCTTTTTAGAACAGTGCAATTCCTTCCTTTCTTTTTTTAAAAATATTTTTATTGACTTTTTTACAGAGAGGAAGAGAGAGGAATAGAGAGTTAGAAACATTGATGAGAGAGAAACATCAATCAACTGCCTTCTGCACACGCCCCACTGGAGATGTGCCCAAAACCAAGGTACATGCCCTTGACCAGAATCAAACCCAGGACCCTTGAGTCCACAGACCGATAGTTTAGCCACTGAGCCAAACCGGTCAAGGCTGCAATTCCTTTCTTAACCCAATTTCCTGCCTCCAATCTCCATTTTAAGCAATTTCAAGCCCTGATACCAGGTTTCTCCATTTTTCTGTATTAAAAATATTTGACTGTTCTCAATTGCTATAGCCATCAAGTTCCATTCATCAATTCATTCTTTTAATCAACACTTATTTATTTTATTTTTATTTTTAAAATATGTTTTACTGATTTTTATTGATTTTTTACAGAGGGGAAGGGAGGGGAATGGGGAGTTAGAAACATCGATGAGAGAAACTGGGGATGTGCCCACAACCAAGGTACATGCCCTTGACTGGAATCAAACCTGGGACCCTTCAGTCCATAGCCAATGCTCTATTCACTGAGCCAAACCAATTAGGGCTAATCAGCATTTATTAAGCTTCTACTCTGTTCCAGTGCAGTAAATGCTGGGGGCAGAAAGATGACTAGAATGCAGTCCTTCCCTACCAGGAATATATAGATCAGTAGGGAACACTGAAAAAAAAAAAAAAGACAATGCATATATAAGCATTTTAATGGAGTTATGCACAATTTATTATGGTAATAGAAAATAGGAAGTGCATTTAGTTCTGCCTGCAGAGGACAGAGGAGCCCTCCAGTGTAGGGAAAAATAATAAAATGAATGAAAGGAGGCGGAGGAGGAGGAAGAGAAGGAGAGGAGAAGGAGGAGGAGGGAAAATACAATGGTGATGACATCTGAGAAGGTGGAGGAGGAAAAAAAAATAGAAGAAAAAAAATTTAGGAAATAGAAAACACAGGCATAGAATCATCAAAGGCCTAGAGTGAGAAGCTTGGTCTTTCAGAATCACAATGGTGTGCTATGACTGATGTGTGAGGAGAATAAGAGGAGTGACAGGAAATGAGATTGGGCAAAGGCCAGCCCCTGAAAGGGTGTATATGCAAAGCTAAAGAGCTTGTATTTTATTTTAAAGATGATAGAGTTCTTAAGCAGTGGTTGGGTGTGATCTATATAAGAAAAGTCACTCTGGTGGTACTGGGGAAACTAGCTAGGAAGTAAATAGAGAGACCAATTAGGACAAACTTGATGCAAAAGTGCTCATAATGACAAATGCTAAAACTCTGTTTTAGAGCAGAAAGAGATTATACGGAGAAAACATACATTTCCACCAAAAGGCAAAAGATACGTACACTATAGTATAATCAGATGATGGAATATCATCTAAACTAATAAAAGCGAAATATTAAAATTAACTGTTTCTCCGAGACAGGGTAAGCCACGCCCACCAGCCAATCAGAGTGGCTGTATGCAAATTAGCCCAGCCAACATGGCGGCCGCCACTCACGGACCTGAGTAAACAGCCCTTTCCATTGCGGCAGGAGGGAAAGTGAAGCTGCGCCCCTCAGCTCAGCTCCGAT
>PVJC01026042.1:0-24309 GCA_004026665.1 Murina feae | reverse complement strand
CCCGCCACCCCACTGATCGCTTCCCACCTCCACACCAACCACCACCATGCCATCTCCCTCCTTTCCACCCCCACATCCCGCTCACCCTGCGCTGGCACTGCACTGGTCTCCAGGGCTGCCGGCTGCCATCTTGCCTGAGCTAATTTGCATACAGCCATTCTGATTGGCTAGTGGGCGTGGCCTACCCCGTCCCAGAGAAACGGTTAATTTTAATATTACGCTTTTATTAGTTAAGATTAGAATAACATTGGTTAACAACATTATATAATTTTCCCATGTTTTCATACATAAGTTTTATAGATTTATGATTTTTTTTCAGTACATTCTTTACATGATATAAGGGTTATAGTTCATTCTTTTATATATAGCTATCTATGCATGATACCCATGTACTACAAGCTTCCAGCACAATTTGTCAAAAAGAAACCTAGCCTTTCTCCACTGAATTGGCTTTGCACATTTGTTGAAAATCACTTGTCTTTGTATGTGTGGATCTAATTCTGGGATCTACCTTCTGTTTGATTAATCTACTATATCTGACTCTTGGTTTTAATATATTTTTCCCTGATTTTTTTTCAGTTGCTCATGTAAATAGACTTCCAGTAACATAGCTTCACCATTTTACTATACATACCTAGGAATATCTGAAATATATTTTATAAATCAATGGAACTTGGACTCAAACTAAGGTTACTTCCAAAAGGTACTTTTAAAATGTTGATATGTAAAACATTATGAGTTCCACATCCTTCTAAACGTAATCAAATTCATGTTACTCTGTCCCCAAAGGTTGTTTTGTATGTGCATGGGTTATAGAGTGTGGGCAGTATGTAAGGGATACGTATAGTCTTTCCTAAAAGGTTATTATAGGAGATAAAGGAAAAATACAAATAATTAAGTGCCAAATCCTATATAATAAAAGCCTAATATCTTAAGTGTCTGGTCAACTGGTCAGCCGTTCAACCAATCAAGGTATAATATGCTAATGATATGCAAGGCCGCTCAACTGCTCACTATGATGTGCACTGACCACCAGGGGACAGATGCTCCAACTGGTAGGTTAGCTTGCTGCTGGGATCCAGCTGATTGGGACAAAGCAAGACGGGCCGGACACTCCCTAGAGCCCTCCCATGGTCCGTCTCCGCTGGCTGATCTTCCACGTCCCTCCCCAGTCCTGATCATCCACTGGTGGAGGTCCCACGGCCTGGCCTGCACCCTCTCGCAATCCAGGACCCCTCAGGGGATGTCAGAGAGCCAGTTTTGGCCCAATCCCACAGGCCAGGCTGAGGGACTCCAGTGGTGCCTGAATTTGTGCACCGGGCCTCTAGTGTTAAAATAAAAAACATATTTCTACAAATGTTTTTAAAAGTTCACAGTGAGATAAGTAAGCAAATTATTATAAAACAACATTTAGAGAATATTTCAAAATGCTTTCATTTCAAAATTCTTCTACTTTAAGTGATCTGAGATATCATAGGAATAATATAGAAGAGTTTTCTGGAACCATCTTGTCTTTTCTTTTTTATCCCCGCTGGTTGACTAGTTGTATTGTATTCAGTGTATTGGACATGTGGGTGTGAATAAGATGAAACTTCTCTCAAAAAAAGAAACGAACAAAGAATATATGTTGTCAACTTGTCTAAGACATTTTTCATGTTCTGACTCATTTTTCTTTATATTGACATTTTAAGAAACTTTGTGGGTTTTTTAATTTGACTATTATAAAGCCCTTGATAACTTCACTAAAATCCCATGAAAATAATATAAACAACTGTAATGGAAAGTGAAAAGATGATAACAGCAATCAGCGCCGTGATTGTTCTTGTCAGTGTTCTTACTATAATAGTAAAAAAATCCCATGTTACTTTGACTTTTTGACCTTTAGTCTCTACTTGGGTGGAAGAAGATCTTTTGAGAAGCAATTTCTTTTCTTTGCTTATTATTTCTTTGCACTTAACAATTTTAATGGCCATATTTTGATAGGCTCATCTTAGAAATGTGCAGAAGAAAGACAGTTATGCACACTATTCATAGATCTATGGGTTCACAAACATTGAAAGGCTTTATATTTGAATATTGTGGCATGTAACTTCATTTCCTAGAGAGAAATGGAAACATACATGCATTGCTGTTGTTTAAAATAAATTGACATAGGTGCATAGAAGGTATTCTATTCTAGACATGGTTAGATTCAAGGGTAGCAAGAACTATAAAACACAGTTCTTGGCTATCAGAGGTGCACAATTTAGTTGGGGAGAGGGCACCATCAGTGACTCAATGAGAATGAGTCTGATGCAGGTGATGCAGGTGGTCACACTTTGATAAAATTTGCTCTAGGATAGACCAGCCTATTTTCTTCTATTAAAATCCTTAATTCATGGTCTAATAAATTTAAATATCAGGCTCAAAGTGTACTTTAGAAAATTTCCCTGGAGTGCTAACAACAAACAAACTGATATGATTTCTACACAATAAGCCAGAGTTCTTGAGTTTGACAAGCATATTGGTCTCCTTTAAGAAAATTCAACCTTTAAACCTTGCATGCCCAGTTCCAAAAGAATGAGGTAGGTAATAAATAACTATTCAATTTCAGATGTGGGAGAGAAAAGAGGCTCAGCTTAAGTAGAACAGTTTGTGGAATTCTCCAAAGTGGTAAACAGTAAAGAGCACACAACTCAGACTCCAAATGAGTTGAGAATTAAGAGGAAAGCCTAAAGATGAAGGTCAAAATGTCACTTAGATCTAAAGACACTTTTAGGCTGAAAGTAAAATCATTGAAAAATCATATTTCAGAGAAAGAATAGGCAGCAGGGGTGGTGGTGGTGGTGGTGGCGGTAAACTTATACCACATAAAATATACTTGAGTAAAAAACTGTCACAAAAAATAATGGTAAAAGAGTCAATTCATCAAGATCTGGCAATAATAAATATACATGCACTCAACATCAGAGCATCCATGTATATGAGGTATGCATTGATAGAATTGAGAGAGAAATAGACAGCAACACAATTATAGGTGTTTTTAATACCACACTTTCAATAATGTATTCAGATGAACAGAAGACCAATAATGAAACAGACCACTTAAAACACGTAGACTAAATAAACCTAAAGAACATTCCACCCAACAGCAGCCGAACACATTCTTCTCAAGTGCACATGGAACACATTCTCCAGAACAGATCACATGTTAGGTCACAGAACAAGTTCTAACAAATTGAAGAAGATTGAAATTATACCAAGTTTTTTTGTCTGACCATGATGGAATGAAAGTAGAAATCAATAGAAGGAACACTGGAAAATTCATCGTGTGTGGAAGTGGAACAGAACACTCTGAAAGAACCAATAGTTCAAAAGCGTAACTGAAAAGTAAATTAGGGTAGGCGCTGCCTGACACTTTTCTGCCCTATTCCTACATACTCTACAGTCAAGTGCCAGGTAAAGATCTCTGTAAACTAAAGGTCTTTCTGGTGACTTCATTCAGCTCCAGTCATTGCTCAGCCACCTGCAGCCCCCAGAGGCCCCTTTTCTTTAAGCCAGACCTTAAGTGCATCTAGAGAAACAGCTATTCTCCTGTGCTATAATTGCAGCTATCAGCCAGACACAAAGTATAGTATGGCTGATGCAGCGGGTTGATCAGTGGCCCTCAAAAAGTTATGTCCAGGAAACTTTGAAAAACAGCAACAAACTACACATTTACAATGTAAAACAAATCAGAAACTACTTTAACACTGATTTACTCTTAGCCCACTAATAGCTAATCAGGAGACTTGTGCTAAAACATCTTGATTAGCTGCTAACAAAACTCTTTGGAAACATCCCTCCACATGGTTCAAAGGGAGATTGTAGATCTGTATGCTTCAGGATGCTCTCACCAAAAATCTACACAATTTCTTTACTGTTCCAGCCAACTCTAGCCTGTGGTCCAGCTCTACCCTCATACCAACACACTTTTCTTGGACTAATTATAAAGACAGACAAAAATAAAGATGAAATATAAAGTAGGAATGTATAAAATATTTTTAAAAATCATCACTAAAAGTGGAATCAACATTTATTAGAGGTGAACTTTCAGCACCAACATTGCTTTTTTCCTGTTATAGCTTTAAAGTGATAATGGAAATATGTACATAATTATTATAAATGTCTTCAAATCTCATTTGCATAGCTAACCACTGCAAGCCAAGTAAAATGCCACGGAATCATCAAGAGATAAAAAAGATATCCCAGGTCTCAAGGAATACTATCAGGGAGAAAACAGACATATGCACAATAAATAAATAAATAACTCTAACGTGTAGCAAGTGCAACAATCCAGCATGCAAAAGTACAAAGTACAGATAAATTTGGTACTGAAAACTGAAATAACCACTTTTCTATTTTTGAGGAAATTTGTCTCATAATGATCCTATTTCACCAGGAGCTCAGTAGCCCCACCCGGACTCACTGAGTTTCTTTCTTATGTGAGAATATGAAAGTCTGACTGTACTCCTTAGGAAAAGGCTTATCTGGCAAAAATTTCAGATAACAAGGAGAAAACCTCAAGAGGTTCAGAACTTTAGTTCAGAGAAGCACCCAGAAGTTCAGATGATTATCTGGCATTAATACCACTTGCTTGACATGAAAGTAGAGTTGTACATCTCAAAGATTAGATGATCTTTTAAGAATTTTAAAACCTCCCGCTATTAGTTGGAAATCTTACGAGAATAACTCCCTTTAAAACATTGATAATATGCTTTAAAGCTTCCTATTCAGCAGCCTATGTTTTGGCTAAGTGATTCAGAAGCAAAGGAATAAAGAAGGGAAGGTGTTTAGTAACGTCTACTTCGGAGCCTAACCTTCACAAGCATGCCATTTCCATTGAGCTGTTGAAAAACATAATTTGGTTTTCAGAACAGTAACCCAGAAAGCATTTTTCCATGTAAGCAATGTCATAAATAACTGTCAGATAAAATTGAAACACAATAAATAAAATAATATTTTATAAATTTTAAATTTTACAAAGCATTTTCATATTCATTATCTAATTTAATCCTCATCAACTGTATGAGATAGGTATTATTTTCTTATTAGAAATTGTCATACCCTAAATCCTAGGTGACTGCTCAAGAAGAGTTGAAATCTTGAGTGTTATATCTGTGAATGCCAAGGTTGGGTTTTTTTATGGTAATGTTGGATGTTAAAAGCAACAGGTATTTTCAGTTCAAGATGACAGACTAGGGAAATATTTACTTTCTGTTTCTTCTAAAACAATATTTAAATAAAAGTATAGAAATATAAAATTAATAAACTGACAAAAGCCAAGAAATTGTGGAAGACATCAATCACATAGAGGTTTTGATACATTGCTAGAAAGATATAGATATACAGATAGATAGATATATTGAAAGAGAAAGAGAGAGAAAGGAGGCTTCAAACAAGGAGACACAATTATATTAGGAAAAAATATTCATTTTATGAGCTCCAGGGGTCACTCATTAACAGCTCTCATTAACTCTCTATAAAATATAATAGATTGTTGTTGGTAAGCAAGACAAGACAATTGGAATGAGTGTTCTACCACTGGTTGTCAGCTATGGTTTATTGTCACTACTAGAAATACCATACAATATTGCCCACTGTGAGGCTCACTTAATATGACTGGAGATTGGTGCTTTACAAATAGTTAAATTAGAAATAATCTAATCAGGTATCTACAAATTGCTGTTATTATTAATATACAAATTTGTGCACCAGTGGATTCCCCTGGCCTGGCCTTCAGGATCAGGCTGAAACCAGTTCTCTGATATCCCCTGATGGGTCCTGGATTGTGAGAGGGTGCGGGCCGGGCCAAGAGATCCCACCTGTGCATGATCTGGCAAGGAGGGATGTGGGAGGTTGGCCAACCGGGGAGGGACCACTGGAGGGCTCCAGGCTGTGTCCAGTTCATCTCACTCAGTCCTGATCAGCTGAACCCCAGTAGCAAACTAATCTACTGGTTGGAGCATCTGCCCCCTGGTGGTCAGTGCAAATCATAGCAAGCAGTTGAGTGGCCTTAGCATATCATTAACATATTATGCTTTGATTGGTTGAATGGATGACCAGACACTTAGCATGTTAGGCCATTTATTATGTAGGATTTTTATTAACTACTAAATTAATTGTTTTAAAATACTTTGCCTTGACAAATTCTGTCTCACCATGCTTCCTTCTGCCAAGCCAAATTATCTCAGAATAGCCATAAAATAAAGTAATATTATTTTACTTTATAAGAACAAGTAAGGTAAAAAAATAAACATATTGTTCATCTATTCCCATGTGACAGGAAAACCAAGAAGTGGACTTTTCTGGAACACCCTTGTCCAGATTTCCTTAATTGTTCTGAGGCCCTAAGATAAATCATATGTTTAATGAATTTTTTTCTCTTTGGGGAAAAAATATGGGAATAACATGACTGTAATTTATTGTTTTCAAATAAGTTTTACATTTGATCATCTTTTTCAGAGTTCCTATAAGAAATCTTTGTTCCAAATTTGTACCAGCTTGCTATTTTTGTTCAAACAAAGAAAATCAAGAGATTGTTCCTTACTGAACTTTCCTCTAATGACATCAAAGAATTATGGTTAAATGTCATAACTGTAAATCATTTCTGCTCTGAAGAGGTTAGAAAGGGCTTATAATATTTCTCCTTTTATCAAACAGAATTTGTATTTCAGCAAAACCTTTTGTGTCTTACCAACCTCAAGGTTTTTAGGGGATGAAAGTCCAAATTTTCTCTGATATACTATCAAAGGAATCTCATGAGCAAAGGACTAAAACTAATTTTGTAATAGATGAATTATCTCCAGTACTATTTTAAATATATTTTTAACCAAAAAAAATTCAAATATTTTTACTGTCTACATGATTTTTAGTCCTGAAACTCCTGTATGTCACATGCCTGATACACAATAGCAGTACCAAAAAAAAGAGAAGACACTCCAAAGAAGTGAGCAAAAAAAACAACAAAAAAACCAACCAAACAAACAAAAAACACAACAAACAACAACAAAAAAAAAACAAAACCCAAAAACTTAAGATTCAAATTACATAAAGGCATGTGCAGGTCAGAATTTTTCAGATATTTTTTTGTCATGCTGATGCTTCTAGCTCCTGGATAATAAAAAATGTTTCCCTTATCCTGGACCCCAAAGGATATGTCTCCTCTCTTGGGCATAAGAATATCTAGAATTACATTTAGGTGTGCTGAAGAGTGGATCCAGCTCACAAGGCTCAAATTGTGTTGATCTTTAATCCAATACATTGATCCACTGTTAACTTGCAATAAATGAAGTATTTGCTTTCTAGACATGAATGGGATGCTTTACTAGACATATTCAAGGAAGGCCAGAGAAACTGGCTTCTAATCTACATGGAATAACACACTGGTAAATTTATTTCATGAAAAATCACAATTTTTCTAAAATACAACCATCCCATTGGCCCCCAAACCAGCCCTCAGCCCACCAGTGGTCAGCAGAAGCTCCCCTTGTTACCCCTTATGAGCTCTGCAGTCACCTATGCTCCATTAGAGGTATCACTGCAACTTCACCGGCGCCATTGACATTGAGGCTATGGCCACTCCTCCTCCTCCTCAGGCTGCCATTTTCCATCTCCCCCTCCCCCTCCTACCCTGTCTCCAGGGAGAACCCTCTTCATTGTCCATGCCACTTCCTAATTCTGAGAACAAGCATTGCCTCAGTGGATGAATCCACCCATTTACCTAAAATATTAGTCAGCAAAGGGACTCAAGCTTCCATCCCTCCCTGGGACACAGGAACTACCTCTCAGCCTACATCTGGGGCCAACGATAGTACAGCAGCCTAAAAACTCTTTACTGTTGGAAAAAGTGGTAGTAGCCCCAGCACAAGCTGTAGGTTTAACTTCTCTTACAGGCCAGTCAGCCAGAGGCAGCATAATGGGATGCTTAGGTAGTGCAGGTTTGCAATTGCCAGGTTCCACATGTGACACCACTGTCAACATCCAGCTGGCCTTTGGCAGCAACCCAGGTATTCTTCCCATTGACACGTCCACTATTGCTGGTGTTGGAGTTGCCACCTGGATGTCTAATACTGTATCTTCGCTTGTGCTTATGGGATCTACAGCTACCGTGGACGGTGGAAGCTACAAGGTCAGTGTGTTCTCCCCAGCCCCTACTCATTTCATCAGGCAGTGTGAACACTAGCACCTCCAATCATGGGAATTACATTATCCCTTCTCATCACTACAGCATCTGTGATATGGACAGATGATCAGATTTAAGGTGGTGTATCCAAGCAGTATATCCAAGCACCTGGTGACTCCTAAAATCTTGTTCTGAGTGTAAGAGATAGTAATCCAGGAGGAAGTAAGGTCCAGAGGAGGGAGGGATGGGGTGGCTCACTCTTGCCTCTTTGCTCTATGCTTCTCTCTTCTCTCCCACTGCTCTGATATCAGTGGAGGCTAGATAATCTCTGGTGTGTAATAGGAAACCACACTTAGTTTTAGTTTTTAATTTTTTTGTGTCTTTTTATTTAATTTAGACTTAGACCAACCATTTCATACACTTTCCGTTCACCCAGTAAGGATGAATTTGGCACCTAGGTTTTTGAGTCTGGAGGAAAACAGTGAGAAAGAGCTCATGACTGCTCTCTGATTATTCAACATTTAAGTTTACTTAGAATTTATCATACTGCTTAAATATATCAGAAAAGATCCCCTTTAATATCTTGCCTGTCTCCTACCCAAACTTCTAAAATATTAATTAATACAAGTTAAAATTGCACCCAGTTCTGGCTGACCCTAGAGTATATGGAGGATGAGATTCTGAGGAGAGAGAAGCTGGGTTTCAGTTTAAACAGTGGACAGGATAAGCCTCCCTGTGAAGGAGGGATCAGAACAGTCTAGAGGGAGGAAATTGAGTCATATATCTTAGGGATACATAATGGGAATAATCACTGCAAAGACTCAGAGGAAGGGTGCCTGGTGTCCTCGGGGAGCAGTTAATTAACAAACGCGGCTGGAATAGAGTCAAGTAGGAGGGAGGAGAGGACAGAGAAAATGTGGGTTGAATTCTCTGCACCATCATTATTGGCTGCATAATCACAGATGACTCAACTTCCATGTACCTTAGTGTTTTTTCTGTGGCCTATTTACATGGCAAGATTTTTGAAATGTTTAAAATAAAAAAAAATGTAGGGAAGTTATTTTTAAGCAATTTTGGTACTGTTCTATACATAAGAATAGATGGATAGATAGACAGAAAATAAATAGGAGGTAGGTACATAAATATATAAGTAGATAGGTAGAGTTATAGCTTGAATTTTTGTGTCACTCTTCCCCTCTCTACCCCTCCCCTCATAAAAGATTCAGATGTTGAAACCCTAAACCCCCAGAATTATGGTATTTGGAGATGGGGTCTTTGGGAAATAATTATTTTAAGAAGAGATCATGAGGGTGTAGCTGCCATGATGGAGTTAGTGCTGTTAAAAGAAGAAGACACACAAGAATTTTATCCCTCTGTCATGTGAGGTCATAGCAAGAAGGTGGCTGTCTACACGTCAGAGGAAGAAACCTCACTAGGAAATGAATCTTCCTAAGCCTTGGGAATTGTGAGAAATAAATGTCTATTGTTTAAGCCCCCCAGTCTATGGTCCTTTTTTATAGCAGCCTGAGCAGACTAAAACAGGTAGGTAGGTAGGTAGGTAGATAGATATATAGATTGGTAGATAGATATTAGTACATTGATACCTCAATGATGGATGGAGATAGAGCATAAACATGTATGTATGATTAATGAGTTCTCTAAGCACAGTTCTTTGATTACTTTCACTAGGCAATTCAAATAGGTGATCCCCATTTTAATGGGAGCATAAAAGTGCTTGCTTTTATGAAGTAAATATATGAAAAAATATGATAACTGAGCCTGAAAATTCACAGCACTGAGCTTAGCACAACATTTATGATATTAGCCTTGTCAAAACAAAAGACACATCCTAGAGAGACTGTGGCCTGCTCCAGGCACCCTCTGCTGACTCCTTTACTTGAAGTTATTTATTACAGTGTCCGAGGATCAAAGCCAGGGCTTCTGAGAATCTAGAATCGCCTGCCCTTTGTAGTCAGAACTGCTCCTCAAAGCAGGGTTTGCTGCTCATAGTCCCATATCCTAGCTCTGCTATGCATGACAATATGACCAGGGACACATTCTTTCTTTTCTTTTTTCTTTTCTTTTCTTTTCTTTTCTTTTCTTTTCTTTTCTTTTCTTTTCTTTTCTTTTAGGAAAGAAGGGGAATTTAGTAAGGAAGCACAGCGAGCACATTTAAAAAAATACACAGTGGGCTACTCAGATGATTTGAGCGCGCCACCTGGGGTTCGAGGGGTTTTATACCCATCTGTTAGGGACACATCCTTAAAATTCATATTGACTTCTTTTTTAAAGGCCTTCAAGCTAAAATAATGATCTCAATAAGGCAAATATTTAACACATGCATCAGATACATAAAGATGATTTTTTCATTTCATGTTTTGATGCACTTATCCACTTGAAGATATTTCTAAATAAATAGAAAGTCTTTTATGAAAATAATACATGCACATGATAGCAACTCAAATAATACTGAAATTCAACTCTTCTCACCCCAGTCCCTTCTCAAGAGAACATGTTCACTGCTACTGTGTTATCTCCATAATTCAAAACATTATGCTTACCCTGCTGTGTCACGACATATCCACTTTAGATGTGTACCATGGGGAGGAAGATAAACTCACTCCCATTTCTTTTCCTCCCTCTTCCTTTCCAATATGTCACACTCACTCGATTATTTCTGCTGGCTTTATTGAAAGGGAAGTGGGAGCTTCGTGACTAAAAGTGGAGGGTTTGCAGATGGACCACCATGCTGGATCCATGTTCTTTAGTTGATGAGCTCCGTGACCTTTCCGTGCCTCTGTTCCCTCATCTATTAACCAGGGAAAAGGATAATGCCTGCCTTATGGGGTTGCTCATGATAAATGCAAATAATAATAATAATAATAATAATAATAATAATAATGCATTTGCAGCTGTTAGTGGCCAACACACAACAGCTCTCAAGAAGTATTAGCTGTTATTATTTTCCTTCTTGTTTTATCGAGTTGAACCCTAATCTCAAGATTCATTCTATGCTCGAGACTGTTTGTGCCCCTACAGTTCCTGTGCCTTTCTGTTTCCCTTGTAAAACTCAACTTCTGTCAATATGTGCTTCCTTTTGTTTGTACTGTTAACATTTATATTTTGTCATGCCATTACAAGGAAGTACCTTCATTTTAAACCTGTACTAAGTTTGAAATCAAAGCCTCCTGTGATTTAGATACAGGTTGGCACTAGGGTTGAAAACCAATAAATTGCATTGACCCTTTAAGTATTGCTCAGCCAGGGGGAAATAGTGTGATAGAATTGTATTTTCTGCTTTGTAAGTTTAGTGCCTCTACTTCTTTCTGTCTTTCACATCAATTGGTTAGAATCATGCTATATTTTTGTTTGCTTTTTACTTCAGCTATTTTTGTCACATAGATTTACTTGCTTTTTCTAAAATTTGAATTGCTTTCTTCCATTTTTTCCTTGCACTATTTTCCTGGAGTAAAGTTATTGATGTGTGTATGTGCCCGCACCAGAGATTGGTCATTGTCACTAACAGAGAAATGTGCCTGAAGGCTGGTCAACCTTAATTGCTCTGAATGGTCTGAGGTATTCACTCACCATTTAGATGGAGACATTGATAGTTAAAGCAACCCTCCACCTGTTACTGATATGTAAATTCTTGTTGCCTGTTTATTGTTGGAATTTCCTGCCTAAAGATAAGGTTGTTTTTCCATAGCCTGAACAAAAGCTTAGAGCAGGGCCAGAGCAGTGGGCAGTCTCACCCACTAGAGGTAGACTCCACTCCTGACCCCCCATATTTCCAAATTAATTCTTTCCAGACTCTCTTCATTTTGTGTGCGACCTTCTCTAGAACCTAAACCCTATAAGGGAACCCTGAGCCACACGGGACGTGTAAGGGGTTTCCGTGTGTGTGTGTGTGTGTGTGTGTGTTTCTCCAAATGTAACATAGCTTACTTGGCTGTAACCCTTCCTCTTGCGGGACGCCTGCCCTTCCCTAGTCAGTTTGGAAGCTATAAGACCAAATTAAGGATATGGTCTTAGAAGAAAGTGGGCCAAAGAAGCTACCCAAGCTGCTTTTAGACTAGGCCAGAAATGCTTACTAAGTGCCAGTTATAAAAAAAAGCCTAACTCTGGCCCATCATCCTAACTTCCTAGCTTTATGGTAGATCTGGGAATCTGGAATCTGGGAATCTGGAAACAGAACCCTAGATAATTATGATACAGATCATCCACGTTCCATGCTGTGCCAAGTACTGGTCTGGATCTTAAAGGAGAGCACACCAAAGACCTCATACAACTCACAAGACTAAAAATCCTATATTGGGCTACAACTCAATTAGAAATAAGGAGGGGATTTTCTCTATATTTCTCCAAATTAGAAGGTGGCTTGTGGAAAATGTGGGAATTTAAGACTAGTGGCTGCATTTTTTTCTTGCTTAACTTAATCCCATCTGCAAAATCCCTTTGGCCATTTAAAGTGACATTCACAGGTTCTGGGGATTAGGACTTGGACATTTTGGGGAAAAGGTATTATTCAGCCTTCCACAAGATAGATTCTGTATCTTTCTCAGATGCAGAAAATGAAGTTTAGAAATTTGTCCCAGGTCTTACAATGTTTCAGAGTAGAGGTTTAAATTCTGGCAGTCTGACTTTTAGGACACACTCTGAACCTGCATTCTTAACCATTGCACATCCTTGGTTAAGAGTCACACTTAAGTATCATGATCTTATTGGATAAAAGGCTATGTACTGTCTCCTCTTTCAGTTTCTTCACCTAGTGTATTTATGAACCTTGCTCATATTTGAAAAGTCCAGAACACTATTATGCAGACTTACTGAGAGAACGCATTTACTGTTTGTTTTGTAACTAGTCACAGAGGATTTTTAATCAACTATGCCACCAAGTAGTGTTATCACCACTAAATATATATATATATATATATATATATATATACACTTAATATGCAAAGTGTCCCCTCAGGAGTTCAACTGACCGGGAGTTAGATCATTCTCTATAACGTGTGCTGACCACCAGGGGGTGGTGTGGAATGAAGGGAAGCCCTGGCTGGCAGCCGGCAGCCACTAGGGAATCTTACCCATGCACAAATTTTGTGCACTGGGCCTTGAGTACACATCACCAAACAACAACAAAAAGAACTTATCAACTCAAAGATGTTGGGGACTTATCTGAAACCATCCCAGAGGGCAGAGAAAGAGCTGGTGGCAGATGCCAGATGCTCAGGCCTGAATCCATCCTATCTGCTCCTATGATTAAGCACCTGTTCAGAGAGATTGCAACTCATTGCCCAGCACCTGAGACTTTCAGGTTTCAAGATGAAAATTAGCTGAGGGATCAAAGATGCTTGTACTCATCACTAATCCATAAGCTGTTACCCCTTCCCTTTGTGTGAGAGAACTTGGCTCTTTTACAATCCTTTCTGCTTGAGCAAGAGCAGAGCATCCTTTGCTCCTCAGGCTGTGACCTACTGTGCTTTGCAAAGATGATTTGGCAAGTGCAGCTGCAAACCTATCTCCAATATCACACATCGATGGAACATTCCAGTCAGGTTTTAGACCTAGTCACAGTACATTTTTCTAAGGATCAGTAATGATTTGCTGAGGATCAGTAATGCTCTCCGTATGCTGGCTGACAAGGGCATGATCTCTGTGCTTAGTATACTCCATTTGTCAGCATGTCTCTGAAACAATTGTCCATGGGATTTCTAAGGAATATGTGAGGTATTTAGGCACAATTTCAGGTGCTGCTCCTGCCTGTATCCTCTCATTTCCTAATCACCATTTCCCTGTGAAGACCCTAAATAAGTCAACTTAGTAGGTTATCAGAGACATTCTCCCCCACTCTGTTTCATTTTAATCTCTAAGTCCTTTAAGGTTCACATACATGACATCAGATATTTCTCATCATGGTTATTTTCAGGAGTTGAAACTACAAAGGTAATTGGCAAGTTCATTACCCTTTCCATGTCTTTCCCTCTAGAACCTAGAGTCTAGAGTGTTTAATAGTGATTTGCTAGAAACTGTGTGTTTCAATGTTTCGCAAAGCTCAGTGGTGCAGAGACAATATTGGAATTCTGCCCTGGAGAAACAGACCTTCTGCTAATTGTTTTCCTTTTCTTACAGAGCAGATGATATTAATCTTTCTCTCACTGTTACCAAAGGTTTCTCTAAGTCCTTTGCAAAGGACCTGGATGAGACTGGTAATTCTCCACCTTTTCTGTTGGAAGGTGCTTTGCATTTCATAAAAATAAGTCTGCACTATATGAGAAATTTAGCTTAGCCTCTCATTTATTGATTCATGACGTTTGACTCAGTATTTTCCTTTCTCATGCTGTTGTGGGGAAGAAATTGTTGGCTGAATTCTTGGTCAGATATTTATACTGCATTTCATAGTTTGCCATTTATCTTTTAACTCCGTTTAGATTTCCTTTTGCCATGTAAAGAATGGCAAAAGACTTGTCAAATCCAGTCTTATTCTGTATGGTATCTTGGTTTCATATTCTGCTTAGGGAAAGACTTCTTCATAAAAAGAATATGATTTCTCATCTCATCTTATATTCTTCCAGGTATTTTTTTTTTACATTGGAATATTACCAAATGTAGGCAATCCCCATTCTGTACAATTCTCCTGTGTATGAGTTTTAGTTCCTATGATTTAGTAAATAATCACAGTCCACTTCCCCCTCGTGCCTCCAAACAACACAAGTCAAATTTCAGTTACCATTTTATATTAACTGTGAGAAAGTGTCCAAACTTCCCAATTAGTTCAGTCTACAAATCACCACACAAATAACAGACTTGCATGATAATCAGTGGACAATAAGGCCACTTTCAAAGTCTATTGGTCCTTGGTTACTGTGCATATTATTGAGTCCATGCACAGGTAGCAAAACATGTCATTATCTGCTTCCTTGTTGCCTAGTGACCATGTTAGTGTATGTAGGTAACTAGCTAGGCATTAACAAAAGAGAAAGAAACTAAATTAGCCAAGCCTTTCTTTTATTTTAGTAAATCTTTATTGTTCAGATTATTATAGATGTTTTATAGATGTTCCTCTTTTTTTCCCCCCATAGCTCCCCTCCACTTGGTTCCCACAGGATCCCATGCCCTTACCCTCCACCACTGTCCTCATCCATAGGTGTAAGATTTTTGTCCAGTCTCTTCCCGCACCCCTCACATGTCCTTCCCCTAGAGAATTGCCAGTCCACTCCCTTTCTATGCCTCTGATTCTATTATATTCACCAGTTTATTCTGTTCATCAGATTTTTTTATTGACTTAATTCTTAGATTCACTTATTGATACATATATATTTGTTGTCACTTTGTTGTTCATAATTTTTATCTTTACCTTATTCTTCTTCTTCCTCTTCTTAAAGAATAACTTTAGCATTTCCTATAATCCTGGTTTGGTGGTGATGAACTCCTTTAGCTTTTTCTTGTCTGTGAATCTCTTTATCTGACCTTCAATTCTAAATGTTAGCTTTGCTGGGTAGAGTAATCTTGGTTGTAGGTTCTTGCTATTCATCACTTTGAATATGTCTTGCCACTTCCTTCTGGCCTGCATAGTTTCTGTTGAGAAATCAGTTGCCAGTCATATGGGTACTCTCTTGTAGGTAATTAACTATTTTTTTCTTGCTGATTTTAAGATTCTCTCTTTGTCTTTTGCCCTTGGCATTATTATGTGTTTTGGTGTGGTCCTCTTTGGATTACTCTTGTTTGGGGCTCTCTGCACTTCCTGGACTTGTAAGTCTATTTCTTTCACCAGGTAGGTGAAGTTTTCTGTCATTATTTCTTCTAATAGGTTTTCAATATCTTGCGTTCTCTTTCTTCTTCTGGCACCCCCATAATTCAGAAGTTGGTACGTTTTAAGTTGTCTCAGAGTTTCCTTACACTATCTTCAAATTTTTGTATTCTTTTTCCTTTTTGCTTTTCCAGATGAATGTTTTTTGCTTCCTCATATTTCAAACCTTTGATTTGATTCTTGGGATCCTCTGGTCTACTGTTGAATTTCTGTATATTTTCTTTATTTCAGACAATGTATGCTTAATTTCTGACTGGTCCTTTTCCATTTTTTTGGCATTCTCACTAAGATCATTGAAGGTCTCACTAAGTTCCTTGAGGTTTCTAGAAGATTCTTGAGTAACTTTATAACCGTGGTTTTGAACTTTATATCCAGTAGTTTGCTTTCTTCCATTTCTTTCATTCATGACATGTTTCTTTGTCTCCACAATTTGGCTGCTTTCCTGTGTTGATAGAGTGGCTTTATGTGGTATGTATCCTATAGGGCTCAGTGGCTCAGTGTCCCCAATTACCTGAGGTGGACACTCTTGATGTACCCCTTTGTGGGCTGGGTGCACAGTCTTGTTGTAGTTAAGCCTTGATTACTGTTAGTATCCCTGGGAGGAATTGACCTCCAGGCCAATTGGCTATAAGGACCTGCTGTGTCTAGAATGGGAGAACTTCTTTGCTGGAGACACCTTTATGGGGCAGGACTTGCTTCAGTGGGGTTTTGTTGCTCACTGAATCTGCCTCTTGAGAATGTCACTTATGGATGAAATGGTATCTGATCATTGGGTACACTGGCTCCTGGATCTCCAAGAAGGTACGAAATCAGCCACTGCCTGAGGACACCCAGCAGGAGCTACAGAAAGATCTGAAGATTTTTCCTCATTGTTTGGGGTTTGGAAGTTTTGCAGCTCTCTGACCCAGCTGCAGTTTGTTAGGTTAGGCTGTGAAAGGATAGGCCATTCATATGCAAAAGCCACTGAGCACAGCTTGGGTGGGGTTGTAAATTGAGTGGGGTGGCTCTCAGGGAATCTCTAGGGCAGAGAAAACAGCAATGGCTATCAGTCTGCTGTCTCTGCTTCTTCGGGTCTCCAGGTCTCCAGGTCCCTGGGTTTCCACATCTCACACCCCCAGGCAGTAACAATGATCCCTGTGAGCACCTCTGAAAGAAAGTCGCCCTCGCTTTCTGACCTGATGCGAAACAGTCCAGTTTCTCCCTGTAGGAGTCTAGGTCCCCAGAGTCTCACTGGAAACTGAAGTTCAGAGCAGTCAGGAGCTTGTATCTCCCTTCCAATTGAAAAAACCAGCACACCCAATTGCCAGCCCATTTCCTGCACCTCCATACCTCTGCTCTTGGTGCCTCCATACTTCCTACCCAGTCTCAATGTTCTTTTTTCTTTCCTTCTAGTTGTAGAACTTCCACTCAGCCAGCTTTCCCGTGGTTCTGGATGATAGCCATTTTGTCTTTTAGTTGTAATTTTGGTGTGGTTGTGGGAGGCAGCACCTACAGGTGTATACCTTATGCTGCCATATTGGTTCTCCCCTAGCCAAGCCTTTTTAAGTCTGGGAACTACTACGCACATATACAGTAGAAGTTATATAAAGAAGCAGAACTTTGGGCATGTGCAGTTAGAAACAAAAATGGTGACCATAAGAAGGAGGAGTCTAGCCTGGGAAAATTTTGGAAAAGGATGGGATAGGATAAGGGCACAAAAACCCAGAAGATCCAGGAAAGAAATTAGATTTGGGGAGGGCCCAGCAAAGCCCTGGAAAGAATCAGGAAAGAGGTTGGATAGTTTTAAAGACAGTTTACATGTTCCCCAAACCAAGGAAGTATATAGAGGTAAGCAAGGACCGCAGGACACCTGCTACAAGAGACTTTCACCCTCTAAATCCCTGAGGGCATATTATTTCTTTTCACCCCAATAAATCTTGCCACTATACTTAAACTTTTCCCACATGTATGTCCTGGAATCTTTTTTCTCATGACTCCACAAGTTTCTATTTCCTCTGGCAACAAATATTCACAACATGACACAAAACTGAGTAATCACAAGAGAGAACAAGAGGCAACAAAGATGAAAGTGCAGCAAAGAGAAAAGTGATTAGGCTCAAAATGAAACTAATAATAGAGTGTAAATGAAGTTGCAGGAAAAGTAGCTGACTGTGGGAATACTAAATTTGCAGACAACAGACAGTAAATATACAGCCAAAGGAACTTTGTAGAAGCAATATCAACAGAACTGAGGAAAGTGATTGGAACAAAAGGATAAAGATATTCCAAGTCAGTGACATCAACACAAAACTTCACATTAAAGAAACCCTAATATATATTTTGTGACTTTAAATCAACACAGTATAAAATGTTGATAGCTGACACAAACTTAGTGAGAAGTATGAGATTTTGCCAATGTACAAAAAGTTTCTTGGTCCTTCTTGTAAACTACATGACAAGAGGAGGGCAAGCACTATGCAAAGTACTCTTGGTAAGTATTTTTCTTTTCATCTTTAAAAATACTTTATTTTAGACCAATTTTAGGTTCACAGCAAAATTTAGCAGAAAGTACAGAGAATTCCCATATATCCTACTCCCACACATGTACAACCTCCCTACTGTCAACTTCTCACACTAGAGTTGTGTATCTATTACAATTTATGAACCTACATTGACAAGTTATTATCACTCATAGCCAATACTTCTCCTTAGAGTACACTCTTGGAGTAGTACATTGAATGGGTTTTGACAAATTATATAATTACATGCGTCTGCTGGTAGTACAGTATCATATAGATTAGTTTAACTACCCTAAAATTCTCCTGTTCTCTACCTATTCATCCCTCCCTTGCCCCTAATCTTTGGCTACCAGTTTATTGTCTCCATACTTTTGCCTATTCCAGAATGCCATATAGTTGAAACTATGTAGTAGGTAATCTTTTTATATTGGCTACTTTCACTTTGCAATATACATTTAAGTTATTCCATGTTTTCTTAAAGATTGAAAGCTCATTTAACACTGAAAAATATTCCAGTGTCAGATATATCAGTTATTTGTCTATTCACCTACTGAAAGATATGTTACTAAATGTGTTAGCAATTAAAGCTGCTATAAAAATTCTTGTGCAGACTTTCATGTGCATAAAAATTTTCAACTCTTTTGAGTAAATACTAAGAAGCAAATTGCTAGATTGTATGGAAAAGAGTATGTGAGTGTTATAAAAAGCCACCAGCTATCTTCCAAAGTGATTATACCACTGTGCATTCATATCAGGAATGATTGAAAGTTTGTGTTGCTCCACATTTTCATCAATATCAGTGCTGTCAGTGTTCTGAATTCTGGCCATTGTAATAGGTGCATAGCAATCTTCCTATAATTGTTTATTGGTTCCAGGAGGATTTTCTGTTGTCACTGATTCTTTCAAATTTTCTATATAGACAATCATGTTATCTACAAATAAAGACAGTTTTTTCTTTCTAATCTGTACACTTTTTATTTCCTTTTTTGTTTCTGACTTCATTAGCTAGAATTTCAGTACAATAGTGAAAGGAAGTGTTAGGAGAGGTTATTCTTGCCTTGCTTTTGATCTTAGCAAGAAATATTCTAGTTTCTAACCATTAAGTTTAATGTCAGGGTAATGATAGTTTCATATATGAATGAGTTAGGGCATGTACCCTCTGTTTCTGTCCTCTGAAAGAACAGTCTGGCCTCAAGACCAACTGTTTAGGGCTAACCTATTGGGGTTTTGTCAGAGCTAACTGATTTGGAAGAAGTCAAATACCCAACTCCAGTATCTTCCAGCCATTAGGCCCCACCTAAGGTGAGGAAGGGGGAATTGAGACGGAATTGTGAAGCTCACCGAGACCTAATCATCCACAGGACTATAGAATGCTTCTATTTATCCTATAACCATAACACAACACACCAAAGGCCTAGTTACTGCAGTTACTTTCACCTGGTAAATCATGTCTAGATTTTCAAGAAGAGATGGACTTGTATAAAATGCTTGAGTAAAACCACAAATGGCAGAAAAGGAGTAGAATGTGAAAATAGTAACAAGGAGCAATGGCAACAAATATAAGACACCAAGAAATATGGTGGTTATTAATCCAACTTTATTAGTACACTTTAAATGTCAATGGTCAAAATATAGCAATTAAAAGGCAGAGATTATCAAAGAGGATCAAAAAACAAAACCCAACTATAGGAAATTTACTTTAAATATAAAAACACATATAGATTAAAGTAAAGAAATGGTGAAAAATATACAATGCTAACACTAATTTAAACAAAAAGACCAAGTAGCTATCTAAATTTCAGACTGTGCAGACTTCAGAGCAAGAAAAATGATCAGGTATGAAGAGGAGCATTACATAATAATAAAGGGGTCAATTCTCCAGGAAGATATAACAATTCTTAATTGCATGCTTTATTAGCAAAGCATGAAAATATAAGACAATAACTGATAGAACTTCAAGGAGAAAGAGAGAAATCTACTATCATAGTTGAGATTTCTATAACCCTCTAACATAAGCGGCTAGATCCAACAGGCAGAAAATCAGTCAGGAATGAATTTAACAAAACCATCAATTAAATAGATGTTAATAAACATCCACAGGTTACTTCATCCAACAGCAAAAAATTAGACTTTGTCTCAAGCTCATATGGAGTATACACCAAACTAGACCACACTTGGGACTGGAAAACACACCTAGACAGAGGGAAAACAACAGAATTCATATAATGTCTATTCTCAGAGCACAATGGAACTAAACCGAAATCAATGACATAAAGCCAGAAAATCCCCCAAACAATTGGAGATTGAGCTACACACTGTAAATAATGTATAGGTGGAAGAAAAAAAGACTCAGGAGAACTATAAACATATTTTGAATCAAATTAAAATGAGCAGTGAGACTTAATTTCCTCAGAAAACCATAGAGTTACTTTTACATTGTGGATTTGCTTTCTTTGTCTTGAGAAGATTTACTTTTGCGTGTGGCAGACAGTTGTTATGGGGACTGACAGCCTATTCCATTCTCAGTTTGAGCTAATTCAAAGCTGGTCTTGAGACTTTGTGAAGGCTGATCTATTTCTGGCTCATTAACCTTCTAGGGGTGTGGCTCTTTGGGATTACCATTTGAAAGTCTGGATTCACCCTGTTTCCAAGTACCCTTTTACTTGTTAGGCTTTAAACTGAATTGTTCCCCCAGCATGTGAGACTATCTAGGGATCTGCTTAGCCTCTCAGCCTCCTAGTTGTTGCTTTTTTGCTTGAGCTCTTGCCACTTGGTTTCTGTGCTTACAGTCTTTTCAACTCCTTGACTTCTAAGACCCTCGGCTGCAAGTTTTGAATCAGCAAATGCCCCAAAGAGAAGTGTGCCAAATATCCAGTCTGAGTCTGAGTTTCCTTTCTCTTGAGAACCTGGCCCACATGTCTTTGCTTCTTTCTAACATTCTGATGCCTTCAAACAGATGCTTTCTTACTTTATCCAGATTTTCTAATATTGCTCAGCCCTCACCTGATCCTATTTTATTATTGAATTATTATCTCAATTTTCCCTGAGAATAAAATGTGTCTTTAATTTTTAAAGTTATTTTTTATTTTCTGTATTAACATACTTTCTATAGGGACCTCTTCACTTGATTGTTCAATTTAGTTTCCGTATCACCAATAGGAGGTAGGTATCTTCCTATCAGTCTGGCTAAGTATATCTGGAAGAAATCACCAACAAATGATATATCTTGTTCTTTTGATTTTTTTCCCTCTTTGTTTGCTCTGGCAGCCTAAGTTAGCCTTTTTTCCACCCCTGTTATTTGAGCCAATTGCCCAAACAAGAAACACACTATGGCAAAACCCTGACTTAACTGTAATGAACATCTGTATGTAAGAAACAGCTAGATGACATTCTCCATCCCCAGTTTTCCATTGTGAGAGTTGCAGCATTTCCCAGAGTCCTTTAATTTACCAGTCGCCAGCAATGCTCAGATTGCGAAGGTTTTCTGCAATTCTGTACGTAAGACTTTGCATAACAGACCAGCTCTTCTCTCTTTCTTGAGCTCATGAGTGGGATAGTGGCCCTTGATTTTTCTCTTCCCCTATCCAATCATATTCGTTCATAAGTTCCAAAAGCCTTAAAATACCTTCTCCCTTTCTCTTTTTTATCAACACAGTTAAATATTAGTAATTATTTTGCATATTTCCTCCTTAATTACAATGTAATATTAAAAGGCCAAATCATTAAATATAAGCCCCATTGACCTATGACTCACACAACACCTCTTCCCTGGGATATCAATTTGGCTTTCTTATGATATTGTCTAGGTTTCTAAATCTATAAAGATTTAGCTAATTCCTGAGTTATCTATATCATCAAAGGTCTGTGGTCATGATGTCGTTACAGTGTCACAACCAAACAAGCAGTGGCTCTCGCGATGGGGCGTGAGCTACTGGTGGCAGAGAGATACTAGTGGTGGAGAGCTAATGGTGGCGGAGAGCTACCGGCAGCAATGTGTGGGGCGACCAGCTGAGGCAAGTGGAAGACAGCTACTCCAGCACAATTTCATGTGCACTGGGCCTCTAGTGTGACAATAAGAAAGCAATCAATTAGCACCAGAGAAGTGCAGCTTAGACCCAGGGAACAGAATCAAGGACAGGAAACCTGTTAACCAATAAGTTTCATTTGTGCTTTATATTAAACAAGTGATGAGGAGGTAAGAAAAAAGCAGTGTAATTTAATTTAGTATGGTAGACCTTTGCATTGAAATGAAAAAGAAAATGCCATCATCTTTGGTTCAGGTCATTATAATCTGCTTGTGTAAACAATAATAACACAAGGAAAATGAACACTAAATGATAGAAACATAGATAATTAATTACCAGGTCAAGGAGCACAGATTAGATTTAGTATAGAATTTTATTAAATAAGTATTCCAACAAGCACTGGCTTCTTCTGAGAAGACTTCTTAGAAGAGGTAGGATTTGAGTAGAGTCTTGAACAGATATGTAGGAAGGAGAAAAGGGTGTCTAGATGGCAGGGAATAGGCACAGTGTGAGGAAGGAACTCAGAGGGCATATGGAATAGGGAGCAGAACAGAGGAGTGAGTGATACACATCAGAAAATGGGGGGAGTTGGGCTGTCAGAGGTGATTAAATAAAATAAAATTATATTGAAGAAAAATGGGTGGAAAGACAGCTGAGAAACTGTGGAAAGCCCTTGAATTTGTAGATCTATGTTATACTATTAAGAAATCACTGCTACACTGGCACTATATGAATGTCTAGTTTTAAAATATCAGGGGTCATAATAAAAGAACAATCTACTGATATACTTGATGTGAACCATAAGCCAGACAAAAGAGAATATACAATGTGTGCTTCCATGTATATGATATATGGTGATAGAGGTCAATATAGGGATTGCCTCTCAGGAGTACAGAGTGAGAAGAGGTAACATAAGTATTTTAGGGTGCTGGAATGTTTTATATGTTGATCTGGTATGGAATATATAAATGTATAAAGAGATAAAAATTCATGTCTGATCAGTGCACCTGGTGTTTATTGACTGTATATCTTTTTAAAAATATATTAAGATAATTAAGTTGTCAGTTGTATAAAGAAAATTTTAGTCAAGAATTAGCCAAGGTATTAATTCAGTAATAATTTATAATGTGCTTACTATGTACTAGAATGTGACTTTTTGAAATAAGGGGCAATATGGGTACATGAAAAAGAAATTTTGATGGTTAGATGAACTGGATAAATTAGATGACTCAATTTTCAACTTAAGAACTTTGGCTGTGTTTGAATATATTTGAACAAAGAAAAAAAATAATATACAATTTTATTGGGCATATGTTATGTGTCAATTCCTGAGCTATGTTTTTATACATATAAACTTATTTAATATCGTATCTTGAAATTGAAGTTAGGAGAGGTAGCTGGTTTTGACAGTAGAGGTTGAGAACACAATTAGATCATATTCATAAAAAGTTTGAAGTTACAGAAAAGGAATACAAAGGAAATAATTGGTAAGTCCCAGGAGCCATGAAACATACTTGGGTGTTCCCAGCAACCACATGAGCAGTGAAGCCACCAGAATTGTTGAGCTTCTTAAGGGGCACAATGAATCAAGTAAAAGTAGAAGGGGAAAAACTGAGTCCTGCAAAGTGACAAATGTTAGCCCATAAAATAGTGAAGAGTTACAGGAAAAAATAATTGGATGCCTGTCCCAACATAAAACATATCTCAAGCCCCCTCTCAGCATTTCTCAAATTGACATTCCACAAAAATACAGGTCCATCAGCCTATTTAAAATTTGCTCTGATGAAAGGGTTCAGCTGTCAAGTAAAGTTGAGTAAGACTGAATTAAACAAA